>CAXHJY010000624.1:45000-52500 GCA_964016885.1 Eledone cirrhosa | reverse complement strand
TGCTCTTCTGCTCCGCTGAAGTTGAAGTTGCTTGATTCGATGGATGTGTAATAGTAGTGTTATGAACGGCAAAGTGTCAATGAACTGAGAGAGAAACTGGGCATAAGAGGGGTCAAATACATTGTACAGGAAAGGAGATTGCGATGGTATAGATATGTGATGCGTATGGAAGACGATAGCTGTGTAAAAAGGGTTTGCTGAGCGCTCAAAGTTAACGGAAACTATGGAAGAGGAAGACCTAGGGAAGCTTAGGATGAAAGAATTACATTTCCAAAAAGAAGAAGGATTGTTGTTTGACTGGAACTGCCGAAATTCATGGTGAAAGATTTACAGGAAAATATTCATGGAGTTACAGGAAAATATTCATTAATGCAAGAATTTCTGAGAGGAAACCAAACAGAGGATTATGGAAGATCATTTCCTTCTTTCCTGAATAAATTGTATCAGCTGACTAGGCATTGCCATCCCGTTGGAAATATCAGGATCGGTAGAGCGTCAGATAAAATGTCTTTTTGCAGTATTTGCTCCGGCTCTTTACATTCATAGTTCAAATCCCGCCGAGGTCAAATTTCACTTTCATCTTACCGGTATCGATAAGATATAATTTATAAAATCAATTTAATCAAATTTCCCCTGTCCCTCCTCACTATAATTGCTGGTCTTGTACTTAAATTAAAAACCATTTAGAAGGTAGTGAGTTGGCAGAATCGTTAGAGCGCCAGAAAATGTTTTTGCGATATTTGTTCTATGTTCGAACTCCATTGACGTCAAGTTTGTTTTTTTCATTTTTCCGGGATCGTTAAAATAAAATACCAGTCATGTACTGAGGTCGATTTAATCGAGTTTATCCTTCCCCCATCGCTACCACCATTACTTCCTATGTAGGAAATGTGATAGGCAGACAGACAAACAGGTGGGCAAAAAGAGAAGAATGTGGAGAGACATGTGGACACAGACTGGCATATGTGGACAGACAGACAGACAGACTGCCTGGTGGACAGACAGTGGATAGGACGACAGACAGATTGGTGGAGACAGACTGACTGGTGGACAGACGGACTGACTGGTGGACAGACGGACTGACTGGTGGACAGACGGACTGACTGGTGGACAGACAGTGGATAGGGAGACAGACTGACTGGTGGAGACAGACTGACTGGTAGACAGACGGACTGACTGGTGGAGACAGACTGACTGGTGGACAGACGGACTGACTGGTGGAGACAGACTGACTGGTGGACAGACAGACTGACTGGTGGACAGACAGACTGACTGGTGGACAGACGGACTGACTGGTGGACAGACAGACTGACTGGTGGAGACAGACTGACTGGTGGACAGACAGTGGATAGGACGACAGACAGACTGGTGGAGACAGACTGACTGGTGGACAGACGGACTGACTGGTGGACAGACAGTGGATAGGACGACAGACAGACTGGTGGAGACAGACTGACTGGTGGACAGACGGACTGACTGGTGGACAGACAGTGGATAGGACGACAGACAGACTGGTGGAGACAGACTGACTGGTGGACAGACGGACTGACTGGTGGAAAGACGGACTGACTGGTGGAAAGACAGACTGACTGGTGGAAACGCGGACCCACGGGCAGGCTGACGGACGGACATACTAACACAGGCAGACACAGACAGACTGACGGGCAGGCTGATGGAGGGGAGGACGGACGGACGGACATACTGACAGACAGACAGACTGGCTGGCGGACAGGAAGAGTGATGGACAGACAGACAGACAGGCTTACAGGCGGACAGACAGACTGGCGGACAGACAGACTGGCGGACAGACTGACAAACACAGAAGTAGGAATGAAGCAAGCCTGTATTTGATCTGAATGGGATAACTTGTAAAGGGTTAATGTCAAGTATATAAAATAGGTGTATGGTGGTGGAGTGGGGGAGAATGGTGTACGGTGGTGGTGTGTATGGTGGTGGAGTGGAGTGACGGTGTATGGTGGTGGAGTGGGGAGAATGGTGTACGGTGGTGGTGTGGTTTGTAGTGGAGTGGAGTGACGGTGTATGGTGGCGGAGTGGGGAGAATGGTGTACGGTGGGGGTGTGTATGGTGGTGGAGTGGAGTGACGGTGTATGGTGGCGGAGTGGGGGAGAACGGTGTACGGTGGTGGTGTGTATGGTGGTGGAGTGGAGTGACGGTGTATGGTGGCGGAGTGGGGGAGAATGGTGTACGGTGGTGGTGTGTATGGTGGTGGAGTGGAGTGACGGTGTATGGTGGTGGAGTGGGGAGAATGGTGTACGGTGGTGGTGTGGTTTGTAGTGGAGTGGAGTGACGGTGTATGGTGGCGGAGTGGGGAGAATGGTGTACGGTGGTGGTGTGGTTTGTAGTGGGGTGGAGTGACGGTGTATGGTGGCGGAGTGGGGAGAATGGTGTACGGTGGTGGTGTGGTTTGTAGTGGAGTGGAGTGACGGTGTATGGTGGTGGAGTGGGGAGAATGGTGTACGGTGGTGGTGTGGTTTGTAGTGGAGTGGAGTGACGGTGTATGGTGGTGGAGTGGGGAGAATGGTGTACGGTGGTGGTGTGGTTTGTAGTGGAGTGGAGTGACGGTGTATGGTGGTGGAGTGGGGAGAATGGTGTACGGTGCTGGTGTGGTTTGTAGTGGAGTGGAGTGACGGTGTATGGTGGTGGAGTGGGGAGAATGGTGTACGGTGGTGGTGTGTATGGTGGTGGAGTGGAGTGACGGTGTATGGTGGCGGAGTGGGGAGAATGGTGTACGGTGGTGGTGTGGTTTGTAGTGGAGTGGAGTGACGGTGTATGGTGGTGGAGTGGGGAGAATGGTGTACGGTGGTGGTGTGGTTTGTAGTGGAGTGGAGTGACGGTGTATGGTGGTGGAGTGGGGAGAATGGTGTACGGTGGTGGTGTGGTTTGTAGTGGAGTGGAGTGACGGTGTATCGTGGTGGAGTGGGGAGAATGGTGTACGGTGGTGGTGTGTATGGTGGTGGAGTGGAGTGACGGTGTATGGTGGTGGAGTGGGGAGAATGGTGTACGGTGGTGGTGTGGTTTGTAGTGGAGTGGAGTGACGGTGTATGGTGGTGGAGTGGGGAGAATGGTGTACGGTGGTGGTGTGGTTTGTAGTGGAGTGGAGTGACGGTGTATGGTGGCGGAGTGGGGAGAATGGTGTACGGTGGTGGTGTGGTTTGTAGTGGAGTGGAGTGACGGTGTATGGTGGTGGAGTGGGGAGAATGGTGTACGGTGGTGGTGTGGTTTGTAGTGGAGTGGAGTGACGGTGTATGGTGGTGGAGTGGGGAGAATGGTGTACGGTGGTGGTGTGGTTTGTAGTGGAGTGGAGTGACGGTGTATGGTGGTGGAGTGGGGAGAATGGTGTACGGTGGTGGTGTGGTTTGTAGTGGAGTGGAGTGACGGTGTATGGTGGTGGAGTGGGGGGAGTGGCGGTGTACGACGGTGTGGATGGGGATGAAGTGGGGGTGTACGGTGGTGTGGATGGTGGTGGAGTTGGAAGAATGGTGTGGATGGTGGTGAAGTGAGAGTGTACAGTAGTGGTGTGGATGGTGGTGAAGTGAGGGTGTACGGTGGTGGTGGTGTGGATGGGGGTGTAGTGAGGGTGTACGGTGGTGGTGGTGTGGATGGGGGTGTAGTAAATTGCTTGGTTAGGAAATAAACTGTTACCATAGACATTCCTCATTGAAAATCTAGACGTCATTACTGAACACTCACAGAATGGTGGCGGTGGTGGGGATTGTACTAGTGGTGGTTATAATAATGTTGTTGACTGTTGGTGTGGCGATGATGATGATGGTGGTGGTGGTGGTGGTGGTGGTGGTGGTGAGGGTATTGATGGTAATGATGGTAGTGACGATATCAATGATGGCGCTGGTGGTGATAGTGGTGGTGGTGATATTGATGATAATGATAATGGTGGTGGTGATTGCGGTGGTGGTGGTGGTGGTGGTGACGATAATGATTGTGGCGGTGGTGATAGTGGTGGGGGTAATAGTGGTGGAGGTGATAGTGGTGGTATTAGTGGTGGTGGTGTTAATGGTGATGGTGGTAGTGTTAGAGGTGGTGTTAGTGGTGGTTATATTGATGATAATGGTGGTAGTGTTAGTGGTGGTGTTAGTGGTGGTTATATTGATGATAATGATGGTGGTAGTGGTGATAGTGGTGGTGTTAATGGTGGTGATTGTGGTGGTGGTGGTGATATTGATGATAATGGTGGTGATAGTGGTGGTGGTGGTGGTGGTATTGATGATAATGATGGTGGTGGTGGTGGTATTGATGATAATGATGGTGGTGGTGGTGATAGTGGTGGTGGTATTGATGATAATGATGGTGGTGGTGGTGGTGGTGGTATTGATGATAATGATGGTGGTGGTGGTGGTGGTGGTATTGATGATAATGATGGTGGTGGTGGTGGTGGTGGTATTGATGATAATGATGGTGGTGGTGGTGGTGATAGTGGTGGTGGTATTGATGATAATGATGGTGGTGATAGTGGTGGTGGTTGTGGTGGTGGTATTGATGATAATGATGGTGGTGGTGGTGGTGGTGGTGATAGGAGTGGTGGTGGTGGTGATAGTGGTGGTGGTGGTGGTGGTGGTGACAGGAGTGGTGGTGGTGGTGATAGTGGTGGTGGTGGTGGTGGTGGTGGTGCTACCTCTACACTACCAATCTATATGTCAAGACCTCACACGTTGCTCGGAGTAAACATCGTATCCTTGTCCGACAAAATAACTTACATTGTTGTTGTTATTATTGTTACTGCTGTTGTTATTGTTGATGTTATTGTTGTTGATACTATTGTTGTTGTTGATGTTATTGTTGTTGATACTATTGTTGTTGTTGATGTTATTGTTGTTGATACTATTGTTGTTGTTGATGTTATTGTTGTTGTTACTATACTTATTGTAGGTATTATTATTTTTGTTGTAACTATTGTTGTTGTAGCTGTTGTTGTTGCTGTTGTTGCTGTTGTTGTAGCTGTTGTTGCTGTTGTTGTAGCTGTTGTTGTTGTTGTAGCTTCTGTTATAGTTTTGTTATTATTGTTATTGCTGTTGTCGTTGTTATTGTTGTTACTGTTGTAGTTAGTGTTGTTGTTATAGTTACTGCTATTGTTGTTGTAATTGTTATATATGATAATATGGTTTCTAATTTAGACACAAAGCCAACAATTTGTGGGGAGGGGAAAGTCGATTAAATCTACCTCAGTGTATTACTGGTACTTTATTTTATCGACCCCGTAAGGATGAAAGGCAAAGTTAACCTCGATGGGATTTGAACTCAGAAAGTAATAATAATTTTATATTTTTGCATTCCTACACGGTTTTGTGGTCAGACCACGAAACCGTTTAGTTATATAAAATGTCAAATTGTTATATATACTTGACTTCCACATTACGTGTTGATTGGGCTATTCTGTCATTTGTATGCACACTTGTGTATGTGCGTGCGTGCGTGCATGTATATGCATATTTAGTTGGTCTATTCTATTAGTGTGTATATATATGTGTGTGTGTGTATATATATATATACATACACACATACCAATGTCGTCGAAAATCTTTATGCCAGAGTTTTAACGAAAACATAATTTAACCTAAGAACAAATGTTTTGAAGATCCAAAACAGAGAAAACAGGCCTCAGCTAACATCAATTTTTTATACAGGTTATAAAGACCCTTTATATATATATATATATATATATATATATATATAACGAAGGAAATGTGGTAAGGAACCAGATGGACCATAACGCACCAAAGTACTCAATGCTTAGCGTAGTAGAGTGGGTAATATGAACAAGAAGGACCCCGACGGCTGAGCTCAAGCTGTTTCGACGGCTAATTCTGGACTAAAATTGTCCAGAATTAGCCGTCGAAACGGCTTGAGCTCAGCCGTCGGGGTCCTACTTGTTCCTATATATATATGTATATATATATATATATATATATACCAGGTGCGCTTTTCAAACCCTTTTTTTGTATTACCACTTTCCTTATATATATATATATATTATATATCACTAACTTCATATTTCGACAGTACGTATGTGTGTGTGTGTATATATATATATATATATATATATATATATACATATGCATATATATACATATGCATATAATCGCTAACTTCCTATCTCGAGGGTATGCCTATGTGTGTGTGTGTGTGTGTGTGTGTGTGTATATAAATATATATATATATATATATATATATAGTGGGGCGGTGTAAGAGAGAGAAAGAGAAAAAGGTGGGTGACAGATATAGGGATTGGAAAAGAGAGACAAGCAGATAGAGTAGAGAGGTGGGAAGAGAGGGGCAGGCAGACATAGTCAAACAGAGAGCGGGACATGAGTACCGTCATAGCAACTACACTATATGACATCAAGTATAGAGTGTATTGTACGAGAAGATGGACACGCTATATCAATCAAAATAGTCATCATACAGACGGTGACATTTAAAAAATAGTTACCTCCGAATATTTCACACATCTGAACTAATTATTACACCGACTACTGTCTGTCTGTCTGGCTGTCTGGCTGGCTGGCTGCCTCTCTGGTAAACTTTAACGTTGCTCTCTTCTAATTTATTCTGTCAGTGGGACATATATAGATATGTGTATTTGTATGTATGAGTGTGTGTGTGTGAGCATGTACATGCATAGACACAAACATACACACATATATATATGTATACTTATGTGAATATATATATGTATATATGAATATATATATATATATGTATATATATATATATGTATATATATATATATATGCATGTATGTATATGTATATATATATATGCATCCATATGAATGCGTATTTATATATAATTAGATAGACATTGTCGTCATAACTCTAAGTAATTTAATTACGTCTAAGGAGCACTTTTAGTGAGAAATACCTCGTTTTTAGATGAGTTGAGATGTGTACTGTGGAGGTCATATATATATATGTGTGTGTGTGTGCATATATATATATATATATCTATATGTATATGTGTGTGCGCATATGTGTTTGTGTGTGTGTGCATATGTATATATATATATGTGTGTGTGTGTGTGTGTGTATGTGTGCATATGTGTATATATATATATATATATATACGTTATGAATTTGTTCTGCAAGATTCTTGATGTGAAATCATGTGTTGAAACTGATATTGTTATAATTGGGGGTGGTCATGTTGCCAATAGAAAGAAACACACCATATAATTTTCACTTTATCTTTATTGTTCGTTATTCATTTGTTTATCAAAGTTCTTTTGTCACACATTCTTTGACCTCCTCAATAATTATGTTTTGTGTCAGTTCTTTTTCTTGGTCTTAAATTTCTACTCCATCTTGTCTTTAATATTTGTGGCGCATTTCTTGTGCATGCGTTTGCGCCTGCGTCTGTCTGTGTGTTTGTCTGTCTGTTTTATGTGTGTGTGGGTTTATATTGCTTGATGTTTGTTTCATTTTTTATGTGTGTCTTTATTCTGTTTTCGGCCATTTAGTTGCGGGC
>CAXHJY010000624.1:17500-22500 GCA_964016885.1 Eledone cirrhosa | reverse complement strand
ATGAAAGCAGTTTACCTCTACACTGCAACAGCACAATGGGAGACATTGTTAAAATGGCCGATTTATGAGCGAACATAACGAGAAACGGGGAGAATAACGGTTCAAAATGAAAAATGAAAAAAGAAAATATAGGGGCGGAGGATGGAATGCTGTGCTGTAAGAATAAAAGTAAAAATAATCTCGGTTACTAGCAACAACAACAACTACTACTACTACTACTACTACTACTACTACTACTACATCAATCAACTACAACATATAGTTATTCAAACTATATATATATAGGTGTATGTGTGTGCCTAGTTTATCAAACATTCTCTATATCGCTTTCTCTCTCTCATATATGCTCAATGTCTCTCTCTCTCTCATATATGCATATGCTCAATAACTCTCTCTCTCTCTCTCTCTCTCTCTCTCTATCTCTCTCTCTATATATATATATATTTCTATTCTAAGGCGGGTAAAATTCCCGAGATCCATGGACGAGTTCTCTCCAGCGGTCTCTGTCCCTCATTATCGCTGCCTTGTCCTGCGTCTCCAACAGACCAGTGTTTGTCCTTAGGGCATCAACATACGTTAACCTTGGTCTTCCTCTTCTAGTGTGTCCATGTAGGGGCTCCCAAATATATATATATATGTGTGTGTGTGTGTGTGTGTGTGTGTGAAGAGTGAGGACCCCGACGGCTGAGCTCCGGCCCTTTCGACAGCTAGATCCGAACGCAGATAGATCGGATCTAGCTGTCGAAACGGCCGGAGCTCAGCCTTCGGGGTCGTCACTCTTTTCCTATTACCCACTCTACTACCCTAAGTATCGAGTACTCTGGTGCGTTATGGTCCACCTGGTTCCTTACCTCGCTTTCTTTGTTATATATATATTCAATACATTTCAGTGATATATGTGTGAGACCAGAGCCAGGTGATTCTTGCCTAAGACCACTTGTTTGAAAGTCTTTTGAAACTGGTTTGAAAATCGTCTTTTGGCATGAAGCTTCAGCCTCTCAACCCACCGGTTAAGTTTCACAGTTATATATATTTATAAGTGGTAACACATTTAGTTCACCATACCGAGAACAATTGTTTTCAAACAATTGTGCTCGGTATGGTGAACTAACTGTTGTGTTACTACTTCTACCAATTCGTCCCATGGACTGAATTCTCTACCACTACGGATATTACCTTCCAGTGTTCTACCTCTCTCTCTCTCTCTCTCTCTCTATATATATATATATATATATATATATATATATATATATATACAATATTAAATAAATGGAAAACTATATTTATAAAACCATATTTATTTCATTATATATATTTCGGGGATATCATATTAACAATATGGTATGCCTTCATCAGACAAAATACAATATAAACAGTTTTATAGATAAATATATTCGACATACCGTAATAAACATCAACTTCATTTGAAGAGGTTTACTCTAGCAGTATTGTATTTTGTCTGATGAAGGCATAGCATATTGTTAATATGATATCCCCGAAATATATATAATGAAATAAATATGGTTTTATAAATATAGTTTTCCATTTATTTAATATTGTAAATATACTCCAAATATTTGTCGAGTGCTTTTATATCAGTTATAAATATTTACTAGTTGTAACCCAACAATTTTAAATATAACTTTACATGTATATATATATATATATATATATATATATATATATAAGTATATCCCGGGTTCAATCGGGGGTAACCACAGTAAGGTACTAGAACTTTTTCATTCTTATATATATATATAAAAGAAATAACAACACAATCGGTACAATATATTGTGTGAGTGTGTGTGTGTATATATATTATATAAAACAAAGAAAGTGTGGTAAGAAACCAGCTGGACCATAACGCACCAGAGTACTCGATACTTAGGGTGATAGAGTGGGTAATAGGAAAAGAGTCTTTCAACAGCTAGTTCCGAACATTCGGATCTAGCTGTCGAAACGACCGGAGCTCAGCCGTCGGGGTCCTGACTCTTTTCCTATATATATATATATATATATATATATATGAGAAAAGTCAACAAGGAAAAACAACACGGTAAAACGATACAGTACACTGATATATTAGTTTAACGCTTGACATAGTAGGAAAAGAGTTTATATATATATATATATATATATATGTATATATGTGTGTGTGTGTGTGTGTGTGTGTGTGTGTGTGTGCCTCTCTGTGTGTGTGCAATATTATACACACGTGTCAGTATATTACTGGTTAAACCAGACAAGATAAACCTTTGATATTTCCACACAATTTTTCCGCTTCATCAATATCATTTGTTTTATTAATGACTGTGGAAATATTTACATATTTACCATTTTCTTAACACTTTCCTGGCCATATTTTTAACGAAACATACGCTATGTCAAATAATTAAGGAACAATTCTGAGGTTTACTAAGATTATAAATTATTTTATTACTAAGATAGCAATGTAACATATGGTTCTTATATGAATTTATGGTAGACGATTTTAATTGAAATACGAACCCTTTTAAATAGTTGGTTTGTCCTGTTATGTATAAAATGGGCTAAAAATTGAGCGATGTACTTAAATATAAATTATTTCATTACTAAGATATGGTTCGTTTATAAAATTGTTAGATTTTAATTGAAAAAGGAACCCTTTTAAATAGTTTGTTTTGTTTTATAGAACCAGAACTAGTTTTGGCCTGCATGATATAGAATTGATTAGTTAAGAATTGTAAGTGATTTACCAAGATTTTTAGATTTACCAATATTTCATTACTAAAGTAGTAATTTAACATATTGATCTTCTATAAAATTATATTGGGAGATATCAAAATGGTTAAGAATTTTTATTGATTTACTAAAACTAGTTCATTACTAAAGTAGTAACTTAACATATGGTTCTTCTTTAGAATGGTAGGATTTTGTTTCCTAGAACCCAGAGCTAGTTTTGGCCTGGATGGCATCAAATCAAAATGATTAATTAATAGATTTTAGGAATTTACTAAAATTAGTAATTATTTCATTACTAAACTTAACATAGGGTTCTTCTTTAGAATGGAAGGGTTTATGTTTCCTAGAACCCAGAGCTAGATTTGGCCTGGATGGTATCTAAATGGTTAATTAATACATTTTAGAGATTCACTAAAATTAGTAATTATTTCATGACTAAAGTAGTAACTTAACATAGGGTTCTTTTTTTTTTTTAAACGGGGAGTTTTGTTTCCGAGAACCTTCAGCTAGTTTTGATCTGGATGGCATCAAATCCAAATAGTTAATTTATATTTTTTTAGGGATTTACTAAAATTATTATTTCATTACTAAAGTAGTAGCATAACATATGTTGTGCTTTAGAAGGGAGGGGTTTCGCTTCTTAGAACCCAGAGCTAGTTTTGATCCGGATAGCATCTAAATGGTTAATTAATAAATTTTAGGGATTCACTAAAATTATTAATTATTTCATTACTAAAGTAGTAACTTAACAAAGGGTTCTTTTTTTTTTTTTTTTTTAAACGAGGGGTTTTGTTTCCTAGAACCCAGAGCTAGTTTTGGCCTCAAATCAAAATGATTAATTAATAAATTTTAGGGATTCACTAAAATGATCAATTATTTCATTACTAAAGTAGTAACTTAACTTATGGTTCTTTTTTTTAAACCAGAGCTTTCGTTTCCAAGAACCCACAGTTAGTTTTGGCCTGGATGGCATCAAATGAAAATAGTTAATTAATAATTATTTCATGACTAAAATAGTAACTTAACATAAGGTTCTTCTTTAGAATAGAAGGGTTTTGTTTCCTAGAACCCAGAGATAGTTTTGGTCTGGATGGCATCAAATAAAAATAGTTAATTAATAATTATTTCATGACTAAAATAGTAACTTAACATAAGGTTCTTCTTTAGAATAGAAGGGTTTTGTTTCCTAGAACCCAGAGATAGTTTTGGCCTGGATGGCATCAAATGAAAATAGTTAATTAATAATTATTTCATGACTAAAATAGTAACTTAACATAAGGTTCTTCTTTAGAATAGAAGGGTTTTGTTTCCTAGAACCCAGAGATAGTTTTGGCCTGGATGGCATCAAATGAAAATAGTTAATTTATATTTTTTTTAGGGATTTACTAAAATTACTTTTTCAATTCTAAAGTAGTAGCATAACATATGGTTCTTTTTTAGAAGGGAAGGGCTTCGCTTCTTAGAACCCAGAGCTAGTTTTGGCCTGGATGGCATCAAAATTAATTTTTAGGGATTCACTAAAATTATGAATTATTTCATTACTAAAGTTGGGATATTTTTAATGTAGTCAATAAAATAAATTATTAGTCTATTGAGGTGGATTAGCGTAATTGTTAGAGCGTCGAATAGGATATCTTGCAAGCTGTGATACGGTACTTTGCGTTCTGAGTGCACATTCCGCCGAGGGACTTTCAAATCCCGCCGATGTCCACCGGGGCTAATCATTCAACCATGGAACCACAACTGATTTTGAAAGGTTCAAATGGGTGAAACGGGGATTGTGACCGTCGGCTAGTGCAGTCGAATGGTGATGATGATGATGATGATGGTGGTGGTGGTGGTGATGGTGGGGGTAGTGGTGGTGATGGTAGTGAAGATGATGATGATGGTGGTGATGGTAGTGAAGATGATGATGCTGGTGGTGGTGGTGATAGTGGTGATGGTGATGGTGGGGGTAGTGGTGGTGATGGTAGTGGAGATGATGATGATGGTGGTGATGGTAGTGAAGATAATGGTGGTGGTGGTGGGGGTGGTGATGGTAGTGGTGGTGGTGGTGGTGATGATGATGGGGGTGGTGATGGTGGTGGTGGTGATGGTGGTGGTGGTGATGATGATGAGGGTAGTGGTGGTGATGGTAGTGAAGATGATGGTGATGGTGGTGATGATGATGGGGGTAGTGGTGGTGATGGTAGTGAAGATGATGATGCTGGTGGTGGTGATGGTGGTGGTGGTGGTGATGATGGGGGTAGTGGTGGTGATGGTAGTGAAGATGATGATGC
>CAXHJY010000624.1:0-10000 GCA_964016885.1 Eledone cirrhosa | reverse complement strand
ACACTTATACACACACATATATATATATATATATATATATATATATATATGTGTGTGTGTGTGTAATATATATATAAACAGCGGACGATAATGGTTGAAGTGTGATGAGTATATGAGAGAGAAAAGTGAAAAAAAAAAAAGAATAATAGGAAGGAAGAAAAGAAGGAAAATAATAAAACAAGCAAGAGTTAATATATGGAGGGGAGAAAGTAAAGTATAAAAATTTGGAAAAAAATTCGTAAAAAAATAATGGAGGCTCAAAAGATGAAAAGACATTAGAATTACTTTAGAAAATCGCCATAATGAAAATTGATGGCTTACACCGCTTAATCAAGTGAGTCTTAAACAATCTATTTTTTATATTTTATTTTATATATATATATTTATATGTATATATATATATATATATTTATTTATATGTATATATGTATATATTTATTTATATATATATATTTATATGAATATATACTTATATTTATATATATATGTATATATATATATATATATGTATATATATATATATGAATATATAGTTATATGTATATTTATATATTTATTTATATATATATATTTATTTATATATATATATATTTATTTATATATATATATATTTATTTATTTATTTATATCTATATATATATGTATATATATTTATATATATTTATATATTATGTATATAGATATATATATATATGCATACACACATATATATTTGTTTATATATTTATCTATAAATATATAAATATAATTGTTTGTGTTTGTTTATGTAGATTTATTTTAAATGTTTTTTCTATATTTTTTTATATGATTTTTTGTTTCGTTTTGGGGTTTCTTTCTTTTTCGCCATGTTTACTTTATAATAATTTCTTGGCGTCTTTATATAAACTATAGAAAATTTCTGACAAATTATTGATCTCTATGAACCCGTAATGATCGTTTGAAATCGTTTGTCCAAGACACCGGTGCATCCGTGCATGTCCCCACTGAACAGCTGTTCCGCGCTGACTCCTCTACGCCAAAAAAATAGTCTTGCTGCCGTTTGCAATATCTTATCCCATCCACCGTTCCCTCTCTTTCTTTCTTCTCTTCCCCTCTTCCATTGTCATAGTTGCTGTTGTTACTGTTATTGTTCTCTGTATTTATATTTATCTATTTATTCATTTTTGTTTCCTTTATTGTTGATTTTGTGTATATTTGCTTTCGTTTTATTTTAATGGGTTTATTTACGTTTTTTTTCCTCTTCCTACTTTTTAACACGGCAAAGTTTTCATCGTTTTAAGACTGAATATATGTGAGTGTGTGTAAATAAATAAATATATATATATATCATTTAATGACCGTTTTCCCATTTAGATATGTTTGTTTATATATTTATATACATACAAACACAAACACACACACACACACACCCACATGCACACACGCACACACACACACATGCACACACATACTCATATACACACATATATTTATATATATGAGTGCAGAAGAGTATGACAATGCTATAGGTCTATATATAAATATACATATATATATATACATGCATACGTACATAAATATATATAAATATGGTATGTGTGTATGTATTTGTCTGCGAATGAAGATTCATGGAGGAGGGGGAACGAAATGGATGTACATATATTATACCTGTGTATGCTTGTGTATACATGCATACGCATGCTTGTATGTACGTAGACACACATGCAGACTCAATACATGTGTGTGTGCGTGTACATCTGAGAGGAGACCTGCATGTATGTGTATGAGCATGTGTATGCATATGTATGTATGCATACATGCATATGTTTGTGAGTATATGTGTATGCGTTTATATATGTGAGTAGACCTGCATGTGTGTGTGTATATGTATGTAGGTGTGTGTATGTGTGTCTGCGTGCGCATGTGAAAGAAGTGTTAAGTGTGTGTGTTTTTATGAGTAGACCTACATGTGTGTATATGTGTGTATGCATGTATGTGTGTGTGTGTGTGCATACGCATGTGAAGGCAGAAGTGTTAAGTTTGTATGCATTTATATATGAGTAGACATGTGTGTGTGTGTATGTATGTGTGTCTGCATGTGAAGGCAGAAATGTTAAGTGTGTATGTGTTTATATATATATATGAGTAGACCTAAATGTATGTGTATGTATGTTTGTATGTGTATGTATGTATGCGCATGTTAAGAGCATGTGGTTAAGACAGCGGTGAAAGGAAGAGGGAATCGAAGAGGGTAATGTAAGGGCGGTGGTGGTGACCAACAGTGTGGGGGGAAGGTGGGATGGGGACTAAGGTGGCTAAGTTAAAGAAGAAGGTTTGCTAAAGTGTGAGGCGGGGGGTGGGGGTGAAGTTGTGTGGGAATGGGGATTTGAGGTTGCTAATGTGTGGGAGTCGTTGAGTGGTGGGGAGGGGCTGTATGTCAAGGAAGTGGGGATGGTGTTGCTAATGTGAGGGAACTGAAACGAGAGTGGTGGAAGAGGTGGCTAGCGTGACGGTCCGGTCCGTAGCCCTTTCATGTGGTAAAGAAATAAAGAGGGATAATTCCATTCCAGAAGGTTCGAAAGGAATAAACCGGAATAAAACTATCCTGAGATGATTTTTACAGTAAATATTATATCTTTCGTTTCTGAATTTGTTTAGCAAGATTCTTTATCTGAAATCGTGTGTTGAAACCGATATTGTTATACTTTGGGAGGGTCATGTTGCCAATAAGAAACACACGCACCAGTTGCTTTCACTTCAATTTAATTTAATATATATTTATAAATTTATAAATTTACAAATTTATAAATTTCTGGTTGGTTGGTTGGTTCCACAACCAGATAGTTGTTTATATATATATAGTCATAGTTCTTTCGTCACACACTCTGTGACCTCTTCAGTGACTGGGGATTTCTTTCTTCGTTTCTGTGCCTTTCCTTTCTTCTATCCTACGCCATTTTGTTTGTTATGGCGAATTGATAAAAAAAAAAACCCAGTCTCTCTTTCTCTCTCTTCCTCCCTCTCTGTATTCACATATATAGATATGTGTTTGTGTGTATATATATATATATATATATATATATGCTGTGTGCGTGTATGAATATATATATACATATATATATATATATATATGTATGTTTGTGTGTATTTATATATATATATATATGTATGTATGTTTGTGTGTATTTATATATATATATATATATATGCTGTGTGCGTGTATGAATATATATATACATATATATATATATATATGTATGTTTGTGTGTATTTATATATATATATATATGTATGTATGTTTGTGTGTATTTATATATATATATATATATATATATATATATATATATATATATGCTGTGTGCCTGTATGAATATATATATACATATATATATATATATATGTATGTTTGTGTGTATTTATATATATATATATATATGTATGTATGTTTGTGTGTATTTATATATATATATATATATATATATATATATATATATATATATGCTGTGTGCGTGTATGAATATATATATATACATATTTATATATATATATATATGTATGTATGTTTGTGTGTATTTATATATATATATATATATATATATATGCTGTGTGCGTGTATGAATATATATATACATATATATATATATATGTATATATATATATGTATGTATGTATGTATGAGGGGTGCATATACATAGTATGTGCGTGTACATATGTATGTTTGTGTTTCAGTCAGCTTCGTGAGTTGAAACTTGAAATCACTGTCCACCACCTTATATCTATATGTGTATATATATATATATATATATGGGGGGGGGGGCAATAAAGTTTACTCTACAATTAATATTGAGTCCTTTCATCAGAAAATATTTGTTATTAATTGTCACTTAATAACCCAACCCTATACATATATATATATTCCACCTGCACGCTGTCTCTCTCTCTCTCTCTCTCTCTCTCTCTCTCTCTCTCTCTCTCTCTCTCTCTCTCTCTATACATATATATATATATATATATATATCTATATATATATATATATATATGACCCGACGGTAAAGCTCAAGCCGTTTCGACGGCCATTTCTGGACTAAAATTTTAGTCCAGAAATAACCGTTGAAACGGCTTGAGCTCTACCGTCGGGGTCATACATTTTCCTATTTCCCACTCTACTACCCTACGTATTGAGTACTCTGATGCGTTATGGTCCATCTGGTTCCTTAGTACAACTTCGTTATATATATATATATATATATATATATATATATATATATATATATATTTTTTTTTTTTTTTTCAGTTGTCGAAAGCCGGTTGATCAAATAATACACTGACTTTGGTCATAAACAGACGTAAAGCACTCTACGACTTGTATTCCTTGAAGTATTATCGATAAGGTATCAGCCGGAGTGTCAATATTATAAAGAAGAGAGACGGTTTTAAATGTGCATTCTTTTATATAATAAACAGAGGATGTACATTTAAAACCATCTCTCTTTATAAAGATCCACATATTCTCGATATGGTGAACTAACTGTTGTGTTACTACTTTTACCAAACACGTCCCATGGACTGAGTGCTCTAATACTACGGATATTATCTTTCAGTGTTCTATATATATATATATATATATATATATATATATATATATTTAATACATTAACAGAGAAAGCTTTAAGCAATACTCCGACCGGCTTCCGTCTCACTCAACAAACATTAGGATATACCTTAGTATAATCCCAATTATACGTTTGGGGTGCTAACTATACGTATTTTGCGGATAGCCAGTTGTATTATTTTATATGAGACATAATTAAAATATAGCAAGGACGATTCGTTACTCCTTCATTACCTTTATTGGTTGGTGACGTGCGTTTCGCCACTGACCAGCTGAACGCGCGTCACCAACCAATAAACGTAATGAAGGAGTAACCAATCGTCCTTGTTATGTTATTTAAGTATAATACACTCTGTATAGCTCTACACCTCGACATTGAAGTGAACCTAAACATCGAGTGCACACCCAGGTGAACCTACAGTAACTCCAAGTTACACTCCCTGGATATATATATATATATATATATACAATATTAAATAAATGGAAAACTATATTTATAAAACCATATTTATTTCATTATATATATTTCGGGGATATCATATTAACAATATGCTATGCCTTCATCAGACAAAATACAATATAAACAGTTTTATAGATAAATATATTCGACATACCGTAATAAACATCAACTTCATTTGAAGAGGTTTACTATAGCAGTAAATATAACTTTACATGTATATATATATATATATATATATATATATATATATATATATATATATATATATATATAATATAAACCCACTTCGGTGATTTGCACCTACTATGTTCCATTCCAAGATACAAGCCCACGGAGGGTGTTTTCTGAAAGACCAGCAGTCCCGCCAGAAATTCCAGTCTCGCCTCTCCACGACATTGATGATGTCCAAGGGAAAAGAAAAGGCCGATATAACTTAGCATCAGTGACGTCGGAACTAATTTTTTCCAGATGAATGCACTGGAGCAACGTGAAATAAAGTGTCTTGCTCAAGAACATCTTGCTCGGGGACTCAAACACACAACCTTACGATTGTGAATCTCACGCTCTGGCCTATAAGATCAGTAAGTTGAGAAATCAAACGTAGTTGAGATATGCCAACAATATATGTATGAGGGAGTCGTAGGGACGCCATATTGACATACGGCGTTCCTCGGACAATTTAAAATTTGGCGGAGCCCATCTCCTCTCCAGGTTTGAATACAGCAGATTTCTTCCAGAAAAGAATAGAGGGTGAGAAGAGATTGGAAGTAAGAAAGAGATATAGAAGAAGAATCGAATCCCAGTATTTGACTGGTACTTTTTTTTATCGACACCGAGTCAATGAAAGTTAAAGTTGACCTCGGCGGGATTTGAACTCGGTGAGTAAAGAGCCGAAACGGATACCACAAAGCCTTCTCTATCCAACATTCTAACGACTCTGCCAATTTGCCGCCCATCAACAATATATAAACATAAAAAAGCTTCACATAGCCTTAACAAAGTTAAGAGCTACATGCAAACACGCATGCATGCATTCATTCATATATGAATATATGTCAATACACGCATTATTGTCTTGCTGCATAGATTTCTGCTTCATATGTAAACATATAAATAATTGATTTATTCACTCATTCAATCGTGTTGTCTTCTTCGTTCACGTTTCCAATATGTCAACATATGCTGGATATAAATATAAAAACATTTTTGCTGGTCTTTTGACCTCTGAAAACAGAGAACAGAAAATCACAAACAATCCATCTATCTATTTACCTATCCATCCGTGAATCAACCGATCGTTATTTCATATATATATAATATATATATATATATATATTATATATATATGAATATATATATATATATATGTATATATATATATATATATATATATATATTGTGTGTGTGTGTGGTGTGTGTATCTCTATATATATAATGTTTATATACATGTTTGTGAGTGTGTGTGTGTGTATATATATATATATATGATTGTGAGCTTGTATATATATATATATATATATATATATATATATATATATACAAGCTTAAATATATATATATAGAGAGAGAGAGAGAGGGGAGGGGAGAAAAGTCATATCTGTTGAGAAACAGCATATTGTACACATATATAGAGCAAATAATTGTTTCTATCTTTGGCACAAGGCCAGCAATAACCCAGTGCATTACTGGTACTTTATTTTATCGACCCCGTAAGGATGAAAGGCAAAGTTAACCTCGGCGGGATTTGAACTCAGTATGGAAAGGGCCGTAACTCTATGCGTCAAAGCATGGCGTCCGACCCTCTACCGATACTGCCAGTCCACCGCCCTATATATAGAGCAAATAATTGTTTTTACTTTAGGCACAAGGCCAGCAATTACCCAGTGCATTACTGGTATTTTATTTTATCGACCCCGTAAGGATGAAAGGCAAAGTCAACCTCGGCGGGATTTGAACTCAGATCGTAAAGGGACGTAACTATGCTGGAAAGCATGGCGTCCGACCCTCTACTGATACTGCCAATAAGGAAATATATCTACTTTCAGGTGATACTATTTTCCTTCATATTCTTTGCTCTCTATATATATATATGTACAAAATGTTGTGTGTTTCTCAAAAGATATAAATGACTTCTCTCCTCTCTATATAACTTGTATAATTGATGTTCTGAATTAAGCTCAATTAAGTTGTTTTTTTTATTTATCGTAACACAGTCGTTACATATTTAATATGTATAGATACGTTTATATAGTATGCATACACATACATATATCATATATATAAACACGTAGCCGATGTCTCGAACTTTAACGAACCGTTGAGGGGATAAAGTTAATATAAAGAGTGTTGTGCTCATGCGCAAATAAGGTGAAGACGACCGATGGCAACTTCTTTTTCCGTCTGTAAGAGTCTTTGCCCTATTTTATAAGCTATTTTATAACATCACAGTGCATGAGCACACCTCTCTCTCTCTCTCTCTCTTTCTCTCTCTCTCTCTCTCTCTCTCTCTCTCTCTCTGTTATATATATATATATATAAAATTAGAATAGTACCCGTCAAAAACGACGGGTTTAAATGAAAATTAATTCAATAATTCCTTGATTACAACATTCTGTGTAAAAATGCTTGAATGCTCTATTTTCCTTCAACTTCTCACTCTTGTTAAACTGACCAACATCGTATTTCATTCTACATTTAAATATTTTCAGTAATTTTCTTACAAGTGTTCATTAATCATTATAACCCATATATAACTAAATTACTGTCAGTGGGTGTATATGTACGAATGAGAGAGAGAGAGAGAGAGAGAGGGAGAGGTAGTGAGAAAAATATCAAAATACAATTTCCCAAACAAATCTACCACAAAGTAGTTTTCTACTCACACACACACACACACATATATATATATATATATATATATATATATATATATATATATATATACACGCACGCACATACACACATACACCCTACTCTGCAACTCATCATTGTATGTGTATGTATAAAGACATTTTCAGGAGCATAGAGACATACAAACAGTTATATAGACATATAAACAGACAAGCAGACAGATAAACAGACGGAAACATCACAAGGAGGGTTATTTTTTTTATTCAAGATCAAAGTGAATGCAATGCCATCTACCACTAAGCAATACATACATACAAATACATAGAAATATATATATATATATATATATAGATATATGTAGGTTTGTGTATATATAAACACACATACACACACTCACTAAAACAAACAGAAATAAATTTAAAAGGGGGACTTTTGGAACAACTCACCGCCCACGAACCAGTATCCGGTTTTGGGCGGGAGACCCCTTTTTGATCAAACAATAATCACATCTCTTTGCACAACTGTTAATACTACCTTTCAGTTATCACTTTGTTTCTCTCTAGTTCTCTTCTCATTCTTATTTTATATACTTTTTACATCTATATCCTTTCTCTTTCTGTCACTCTCTCGCTCTGTCCCTCTCTCGCTCTGTCCCTCTCTTCTCGCTCTGTCCCTCTCTTCTCGCTCTGTCCCTCTCCTCTCGCTCTGTCCCTCTCCTCTCGCTCTGTCCCTCTCTCGCTCTGTCCCTCTCCTCTCGCTCTGTCCCTCTCTTCTCGCTCTGTCCCTCTCCTCTCGCTCTGCCCCTCTCTCCCTCCCTCTCTCTCGCTCTCTCCCTCCCTCCTTCTCTCCCTTCTCAGCCTCCCACTCTCCCTCCCACTCTCCCTCTCTCCCTCCCTCTCTCCCTCTCTCCCTCCCTCTCTCCCTCCCTCTCTCCCTCTCTCTCAATCCCTCTCTCCCTCTCTCTCATTCCCTCTCTCCCTATCCCTCCCTCTCTCTCCCCCTCTTTCCCTCCCTCCCTCCCTCTTTCCCTCTCTCCATCTCTCTCTCCCTTCCCCTCTCTCCCCTTCCCCCTCTCTCCACATTCCCCTCTCTCCCCTTCCCTCCCCTCCTTCTCTCCCCCTCTCCCCCCCTCTCCCTCTCTCCCCCCTCCCTCTCTCCCTCTCCCCCTTGGGGGTAGAGGAAAGTCGATTAAATCAACCAGTGCATTACTGGTACTTTATTTTATCGACCCCGTAAGAATGAAAGGCAAAGCTAACCTCAGCAGGATTTGAACTCAGAACGTAAAGAGCCATAACAGTATGCCACGAAGCATAATGTCCGACGCTCTAATGATGATGATAATAACAATAATAATAATAATAATGGTTTCTTATATAGGCTCAAGGCCAGCAATTTTGGGGGAGGGGAAAGTCGACATGTCCGACGCTCTACCGATACTTCCAATCCACCACCCTTTAAAATAATAATTGTTTCTACTTTTGGCACAAGGCCAGCAAATACCCAGTACATTACTGGTACTTTATTTTATCGACCTCGTAAGAATGAAAGGCAAAGTTGACCTCGGTGAGATTTGAACTCAAACCGTAAAGGGACGTAACTCAGCTAATGGTCTCTGATTTAGGCACGATACCAGGAATTTTTGGGGAGGGGAAAATTGATTAAATCGACCGCGTAAGGATGAAAGGCTAAGCTAACAACGGCAGGATTTGAACTCAGAAAGTAAAGAGCCATAACAGTATGCCGCGAAGCAACATGTCCGACGCTCTTACGATACTGCCAAATAATAACAACATGGAATTGTATATGACTAATGTCATTTTATATTTAAATCTCAGCAGTAAATTCCTAAGAATAATCACTTTACCAGCAAGAAAATTATTTCCAGTTAATGAATATGAATTAAATTGCTAATGTTACGTGAACTCAACTAAAAATAAATAAACAGGCTTTGCGAATTTAACTTTGTTACGTAACCAGCTTTAGAAAATTGTCAGTTCTTTCTAAGTTGTATTTGTGTTGGCAAGTCTCTTTGTCTGAGACCGTGCGTTGAAATAACTGCAGCAAGTGCAGCGGGAAGAGTCGTATTTCGGTAGTTTGGG
>CAXHJY010000623.1:82500-92500 GCA_964016885.1 Eledone cirrhosa | reverse complement strand
AAATAAACAACAACAACAAAACCAAGATGAACAGTGGTGGAGAAGGCAGGTAGAAACACGTAAATCAATAAAAATATCATATCATATATATATATATATATATATATGCATACACACAGAGGTTTACATATATATTCATATATATAAATATATGTATTATTCGGAATATCGAAATAGTATTTTATCTTTTTCTTGAAATACATTAATTCCCAAAAGAATGATAAAATGTCGGGAGATAAGCACTTCCACTCACTAGAGAGTGTTCCAGTTCCTTCAACAGAATAGCATGTTTATAAAAGTTGAATATTTCACAGACACGTGTATTCTTACCGTAATTCTCAGGGCGTTTCAACGTGACACAGCGTATGACAAGACTGGCCCTTTAAATTACAGGTATAGTCCGTTCGTAGGGCTTCCTAGCAGTTTCTATCAATTCAGTTTCGCTCACAAGGGATGAATCGACCCGAGGTTATTCGATATGTCACTTGCCCAAGATACTACGCAATGAGATCAAAATCGGGACCTAATAATTGGGAAGCGAATTCCTTAACCATTCAGTTATGCTGTGTTCATATTTTCATGAAAGTACCCCAGGATACATAATATTTGGGGCGTTACCAGTAGAGTAAATAAAGATGTTTGGCTGGCGTCTAACTTCTGAATCTCGTCGTAGATAAAATTGGCCTCGAGTAAAGCAAGATTCCTGCTCATCTGTTTATATTGCCCTCTATGCTTACTTACTTACATTCAATAACAGAGGCTGTTATAATTATGAAACATCTTTTCTGTGGCATTATTGATGGAAATAAAGAAATCATTATTGTTGTATTTGGGGAGGGTAATGTTGTCCTAATATTACCCAAAATAGTAAAACACACTCATTATTTGGTTTGGTTTAGTTTTAGCGTCAGTTTCAGTATATATATATATATTTTTATATTTCTATAAATAATTTAGTTGACAATCAATGTTTATCATTTATTTGACAGTTAAACATGTAAATCATTATTAGTGAAAATGTTATCACTAAACAAGGAAATTATAATTTAAAGCAGAATTGAAGAAAAGAGATTTGACATAGAAACACAATTGTAAGGTAAAAGAAAGACGTAAATGATTTACAAACACGAGCACTGAGTTTCTAATACGACTTACAGAAGACAATATTTAAACAAAGTGCAGAGATCTACATATAAGGGGAACTGAAAAAATAAGAGAGAGTGGAAGAGAAAGAGTGGAAGAGATTGAAAGAGTGGGAGAGAGGGAAAGAGTGGGAGGGAGAGAAATAGTGGAAGGGAGAGTGAAAGAGTGGAAGGGAGAGTGAAAGAGTGGAAGGGAGAGAAAGTGGTAGGGAGAGTGAAAGAGTGGGAGAGAGAGTGGGAGGGAGAGAACGAGTGGGAGTAAAAAAAAAAGGACAAAGAAAATTAGAGACAGTTGAATATAACCAAGACGTGTTAATAATATGAAAGTGGTAATAAGAGAAATTAAAATGAATAGATTAATAGCAGACCTTGAAGGTAAGCAAAAGTGACAATGTATATAAGAGTTCCTTCTTGTTGAGCGCTCCATTACCCACAATCACACTGTCTGACCTCCGAGCTACGCTACTCCAAAGATCCTCTGGAGGAACCCCATTTCGCGATCATATTCTTTCGGTCATTACCCAAGATAGGTGAGGGTTGGCACGAATGCAGAATTGAAGACAGCGAGTAAACCATGATTATGTTCGCACCATAATTGGTGCGAACGTGTGTGTGAAGTTGACCATGGCGGCATTTGACCTCAGAATCTAAAGAGTCGAAACAAATGTTTCTAATTTTTTGTCCGATGCTCTAACGATTTTGCCAATCAACCGCCCTGTATAGAAACAGTAATAATGGTTTCTAATTTAGGCACAAGCAATTTTAGGGAAGGAGAAGTCAATTAAATTGACCCCAGTGTGTTACTGGTACTTAATTTTATCGACACCGTAAGGATGAAAAGCAAAGCTAACCTCAATAGGATTTGATCTCAGAACGGCGAGGGTCATAACTATGCCGCAAAGCATAATGTCCGACGCTCTACCGATTCTACCAATCCACTATCCTTATACGAACAGTATAAGATTTAGGCACAAGGCCAGCAATTTGAAGGGGAGGGAAAGTCGATTAAATCGACCCCAGTGCATTACTGGTACTTTATTTTATTAACTTTGTGAGGATAAAAGGCAAAGCTAACCTCGGTGGGATTTGAACTCAGAACGTAAAGAGTCTTAACTCTAAGCCGCAAAGCATGCTGTCCGACGCTCTACCGATTCTGCCAAGCTACCGCCCTCTATACAAACAGTAATAATAGCATTAATTGCAATAATAAAACTGATAGCATGATAAAGAAGATAAATGAATAAAATCTATTTAAATAAATATACGTCTGATTATATGGTTGAATTGATTTTGTGCGTTAAACTAATAACGACGCCATTTTTATGTTGCTTCATTTTGAAAAGATTGTCTAAGGCATTAGACATAACTCTAATTCAATGGGTCGGAGAGAGAGAGAGAGAGAGAGAGAGAGAGAGTGAGAGAGAGAGAGTGAGAGAGAGTGAGAAAGAGTGAGAGTGAGGGAGGGAGAGAGAGATGAGAGGATAAGAGAGAATTAGAGAGAGTGATAAGAGAGAATTAGAGAGGATTAGAAAGAGTGATAAGAGAGAATTAGAGAGGATTAGAGAGAGTGATAAGAGAGAATTAGAGAGGATGAGAGAGAGTTAGAGATGAAAGAGATGTAGAGTTAGAGAGAGTTAGAGAGGAAAGAGATGTAGAGTTAGAGAGAGAGAAAGGGAGACGAGGAGAGGGTTAGAGAGAGAGAAAGGGGGACGAGGAGAGGGTTAGAGAGAGAGAGAGAGAGAGAGGGGGACGAGGAGAGGGTTAGAGAGAGGGGGATGAGGAGAGGGTTAGAGAAAGAGAGAGGGGGAATGTGTGTGGAGGTGAAATGGGTTTCTAATTTTAATGGGACTTAATATTTTAACGAATCAAAATGTTATTGGATTTCTTTCATTGGCAAATCAATAACATTTTCATTAATATTTACTGGGCATGGGGATGTAGATAGAGAGACAGGGATAAAGTGAGGAACAGAGAGAGGGAGAGAGAGAGAGAGAGAGAGAGAGAGGGAGAGAGAGAGAGAGAGAGAGAGAGGGAGATGGAGACTAGAGAAAGAGAGCAGAGACAGAACGTGAAGGAGAGAAGGAGAAACAAAGAGAGAAACATATGAACAAAGAAGAGAAAACGCGAGGGAAACGGAGAAAATGAAGAAAAAGGGGATGGAATAAGACAGTAAATATATATAAACACATACATACATACGTATGTGTATATGTATATATATGTATGTATATATGTATGTATCGATGTGTGTATTTATGTAGGTATGAATGTGTGTATCTATGAATGTGTGTAAATATGTATGTATGTAAGTATGTAAGTATGTATGTATATATGTATGTAGGTATGTATGGTGGTACGAATGTATGTATGTATCCATGTATGAATGTATGTATGTATGCATGAGAGAGCGAAAGAGAGATAGGGAGAGGCAGAAGTATAGATAAATAGTTTGAGTGAGGGGGATAGAAAGAAACAGGTAAATATATAAAGAGTTAGAAAGTGACTGCGAGAGATACATATGTAGAAGTATAAATAGATAGATAGATAGATAGATAGAGAGATAGAGAGAGATAAATATATAGAGGTAGATAGCTAGTGGTAGATAGATATAGAGATCGATAGCTAGATAGGGAAATAGATAGATAAAAGGCTAACCAGACAGAATCAGAAATACCGGTTGCTTTTATTAAAAAAAGACAAAAACAGCAACAACAACAACAACAACAAAAACTTAAATAAATAAAATGCTGGAGTCTCGTCGCCGTCGACAATGTCACTGTCAGCTTCCGTTCAGCATCATTCGGTAATTCATGACCTCACATCTCGCCAATCTCTTCTCGACTCTCACTATACCGCCACCACACTCCAGCAGACGATCAGCGCTAATGTTTATTTTACATGACTTTTTATCCAGCCAACTTAGGCAATTCTATCTCATACACTAACAAACGTGTGTGTATGATAGAAAGAGAGATAGAGAGAACGAGAGAGAGAGAGAGAGAGAGAGAGAGAGAGAGGAAGAGAAAGAGGGGCAGAAAAAGGAAAAGAAAGAGGAGGAAAATGAAAAGAAAGAGGGGAGGAAATGAAAAGAGAGAGAGGGAGAAAGGGAAAAAATAGAGGGGGAGAAAAGGGGAAAAAATAGAGGGGGAGAAAAGAGAGAGAGAGGGGGAGAGAAAGAGAGAAAGGGAGAGAAAAAGGATGAAAAAGGGAGAGAAAAGGAAAAATGAGAGAGAGAGGGAAGGACAGAGAGAAAAAAGGAGAGAATGTTAAGAAGGTAGAGTTTTTTGCCTCCTATATACATTCACAAAAATACTCCTCACATAAATACAGACAAACTTTGAATTGCTTCCCTTTGATGTCGCTCTCCTCACTTTCTATTAAACAGGATACAATAAATAAATAAAGAAAGAAATACATACCACCCTAACCAAAATCAATAAGACCAATATTACACATCGAAAAATATTATAACTATAAAATAGATCAAAGTATAGACACTCAACAAGAACAACAACAAAAATACGACGGCCACTTCCACAATAAATAGAAAGAACTTGAAAAATAGAGAAATAACTACCATTTCCCTCTATCTTTGTTGTTTATTATTATTTTTATTATTAGTCTTTCTTTCAGGTAACCAATTCAAAATTATTAGGCTTTTATTATATATAGTAAATTGATAGGGAGTGGTACAGACATCACTTGATATTAGTATTATGTTAGTGATGTTGGTGATAAGAGTGGTGGTGGTGGTGGAGGTGGTGGTGGTAGAGGTAGTGGAGGTGGTGGTGGTGATGGTGGTTGATGATAGAAGTGATGTTGGTTTTGTGTTAGGAGTGGTGGTGGTGGTGGTGGTTGATGATAAAAGTGTTGTTGGTCATTGTTACTCTTTGTGCTGGCACTGTAGCTATTTGGTCATAGAAGTACTGGAAATTCGGAGTAGCTGTGATAGTGTTGGTGAGGGGTTATAATGATTGTAGTGATGGTGGAGAGGACGGTTGTAGTGGTGGTGGAGAGGACGGTTGTAGTGATGGTGGAGAGGACGGTTGTAGTGTGGTGGAGAGGACGGTTGTAGTGATGGTGGAGAGGACGGTTGTAGTGATGTTGGAGAGGACGGTTGTAGTGATGGTGGAGAGGACGGTTGTAGTGATGGTGGAGAGGACGGTTGTAGTGATGGTGGAGAGGACGGTTGTAGTGATGGTGGAGAGGACGGTTGTAGTGATGGTGGAGAGGACGGTTGTAGTGATGGTGGAGAGGACGGTTGTAGTGGTGGTGGAGAGGACGGTTGTAGTGATGGTGGAGAGGACGGTTGTAGTGATGGTGGAGAGGACGGTTGTAGTGATGGTGGAGAGGACGGTTGTAGTGATGTTGATGATTGTAACTTATAGACGTGATTTTGGTAAAGAAAATGATGTTTGCTAAGTATTTGGTGAGTGTAAAGTATTAGTGCTTGTAGTAATGATCATGCCAGCAGCAGGTGTGATGATAGTAGTATTGGTAGTTGGTGGTGTATTGGTGGTACTGATATTAGTGGTGGTGTTGACATAAAATATATAATTTGTTGCTCTACTCGGGTATCAAGTTCATTTTCTACTTTGTATGATATTTTAATCAGAAACACAGTTCTATCTTTATAGGTAATTTTAGTGGAGGAATCCATTGTTATTTTTGGTAAAGCTCTATGCGTATTTAAGGTCGACAGTAATATGGATTTAACTTAACAACATTGGTTTCATTAGGTATTATATCATACACACACACATATATATTCTCATACTTGTAATTGGATAATATTTAATATTACCCATATATATATATATATATATATATATAGTAATAATAATAAATTTGAAGACTAAAATCCAAAGAGGGCTCGATAAGGATAAATATATATCAAATATATAAGAACCGTAGAGAAAATATTTATTAAAATAACAGATTAAAGTTTAAGCAAAGAATCGCTGCTTTCACCCTTAACGGGATCTTCTGAAACTAACAAAGTCAATCTGTGAACGCAGAAGTGAATATTTCAAAAACCGGAGGAAGACAAGAAGACGATACATTGGTTCCAATGTATCGTCTTCCTGTCTTCCTCCGGTTGCAACGTTTTTTGAAATATTCTCTTCTGCGTTCACAGATTGACTTTGTTAGTTTCAGAAGATCCCGTTAAGGGTGAAAGCAGCGATTCTTTGCTTAAACTTTAATCTGTTATTTTAATATATATATATATATATATATATATATATAATATATGTGTGTGTACTAACTATATTACACAAGCACAATATTATGTCGGTTGGTGTCTGGCTTTATACTAGAATAGATAATTAGATAAGTTTATTTGAGAAAATATATTTGTTCTGTCTTCCTCGGGCCTTCGTATTTACAAATTATTACATTGCGCTTAAGCACAAACACTCATACAAGCGTGTGTGCATGTGTGTGTCAGTGTAGTCTCGTCTTTCGTCCATTATGTCAAAGGGCATTCCAGCATAGTTACGTCCCTTTATGATCTGAGTTCAAATCCCGCCGAGGTTGACTTTGCCTTTCATCCTTACGGGGTCGATAAAATAAAGTACCAGTAATGCACTGGGTAATTGCTGGCCTTGTGCCTAAAGTAGAAACAATTATGTCAAAGGGTAACATGGCCACCCAAAAGAGATCATGATAATAAATAGAGGAATTGATATATATATATATATATATATATATATATATATTTAATTATTTATTTATGTTTATTCACGGAACAAAAGCGCTACCCGAGGTTTCGAGGTCCAAATTTGACCATACCTCCAGAAAACAAGAGGTATCAAAATAGTGACCTTTCTTCAGGCGCTAATACGAGTTTATAAGATGCCATATATATATAGTGGTACCTCGCAGTATGAATTTAATTCGTTCTTTGACCGAGCTCGTCTTACGATTTACTCGTTTTACAAATCAATTTTCCTCATTGAAATTAATTAAAATATAAATAATCCTCCCCCCCCCCACCGAATCATCAAGAAATCATTTTTTTATAGGTTTTAAAACACAAAAGGTGCAGTTACAAGGAAAATGACAATTATAAAAAAACATAATAAAAGTGAATGCAAAAGAAATAATTAAACTGGTTTTATTAATTGTATGAAACTCGCTCGTACCGCGGATTTCCACTCGCAGTACAAGACAAAAATGTGCATAAGCCTCGGCTTGTACAGCAAATTACTCGTACAATGGGGCACTTGTACTGCGAGGTTCAACTGTATATATATTACGAATCGTAAATCCAAAATATAAAACTACTTGAGGTTTCATGGGTAGGCTAAGATTGCAAACCACAATCTGTAAAACCCTGTTTTTCTTCGGACATCAAATTCAGGCATTATGAATTTGATGCCTGGCGACAGGCAGGCTTTAACAGACTGCAATTTTCAATCTAAGCCTAGCCAGGAAACCTAAGGTAGTGCTATAATTGTTTCGAAAGTAGGATTCATAATAAATTAGGTCTCTTTATAAATAGAGTGAGCCTTTTTGTTTGTTGATTCTCTCGTCGCGCGCGCGCGAAAATTGATTTAGAAACCTCTGCCGTATTTTTTGCCCATTTCCCCGTCCAGAGGACTTATATGCCCTGTTATTAGCCTATTTTCTGTAGTAAAAAAAAAAAAAAATATGGCTTAAACTTATAATTCAATTGTCCAATTTCATTCGCCATTTTCTAAATATAGTATGTGCCACACACGCACACACACATTATATATATGTATATATACGCGTATATACACATATACACATACATGATGGCTACAAACTCTAAGAGTATTGCAATCGCTTGTCAGATTTCAGAAAATGGTACACTTTTAGGCTATAGCCAGGCACACGAACCTGTGACATATCCTGAACAAGCAATGCCTGTGCTTTGAAGGTTTTTTTAAGTGGGGAAAGACCTTGCACTCGACCAATCCCACTCCCTGAGCATCTAAAACACTACCCGAAAGTAGAACTGGTCAACATCGCTGGATGCTTCCGAAGCCACAGGTTTTCTTTTCAGAGTTTCCCTCTCTTAGAAAGGTGTCGTGACAACAACTGGGGGCCTTTCACTCCCAGGTGGAAAACAAGTACTATTTGGATGGCCGTTGACTCTGCCGAGTTCCTCCTCCCTTTGCCGGGTCTTGTATTTCATCCCGCAGGGTGTCCAAATATCACCCTTCTCACCAAGAAGCTTGGTGGGGTTGCCGGTTTAGTCGTCGACGTCCCGACCATGAGACAGGTTGTACTGGGTTACATATTACCAGTAGCACTCGAGAGTGACCTGGCATATACAAACATATATACACACACACACACACATATATATATATATATATATATATATATATATATATATATATATACGCATATCATATATACATATATATATATATATATATATATACGCATATATATATATATACGCATATCATATATACATAAATGTACATATACATATCACTTCCAGTCTATATATTAATTTATTTCTCTTTGCCCCCCCCCTCTCCTATATCTCTCATTCAACCCCTCCCTTCACCACACCCACCCTCCAATCCACCCTCTACCTCTATATATTACCCTCCACTGCCATCTCTCTTCCCCACCCTGAATTTTTATATATTTCTATTTCATCTCCCCCTTCTCACCCCTCCCCCACATTCTGTATCTTTACATCTCCCTCCCCCGCCATTCAACAATTACATCTCCCCTTCCTTGCACCATCTATAGCTGCTCATTACATCTATAGTTCTTTATTCAGTCTGCCTGTCTGTCTGCCTGCCTCCCACCTTCATATCTTGCATAACTCATTGTCTACCCCTCTCCTCCTCTTCCCCCTATCATCTAATAGTCCTTTGTTAGAAGAATCTTTATAATGAGTGGGGGTGGGGCGGTGTGAGTGGGAGGGGTGATATTAGTAATTCTTTCTTACATGACCTCCCCCCCCCACCCCGTATACCTTTATTTACAACTGTCTGTATGTCTCGCTTGCATAACCACCACCCCTCCCCCACCTTAACCTACCTTGTTCTACAGGGGAGGAGGAGGTAGGGCTATACTTAATAATGATTTCTTACACAATCAGGAAATATTAATTTATGTGGATTGGCAGTATCGGTAGAGGATTGGACGCCATGCTTTCTAGCATAGTTACGTCCCTTTACAGTCTGAGTTCAAATCCCACCGAGGTTAACTTTGCCTTTCATCCTTACGGGGTCGATAAAATAAAGTACCAGTAATGTACTGGTTAATTGCTGGCCTTGTGCCTAAAGTAGAAACAATTATTTTATTACTGGATTTAGTCATTCGACTGCAGCCATGCTGGGGGCACCACCTTGATTCACTCGATCATATCAAATCCAGTAGGAATATTTTTTACACGTCTGGCACTTATTTTATCGATCTCTCCTTTGTCAAATAAACATATTTTATTTACTAAATTATTATTATTATTATCATTATTATTATTATTATTACTACAAAATAGAGAGAATAGGAGAGGAAAATGGACAATCAAGCTTTTCCCTTTCACGAAAGGCTTTTGTTACGGAAGTGAAATGAAACAGTGAAAATCCGAGATCGATACTGGCTTACAACGAGACAGACAACTCACCGCCGGACGGTTGGCTGGTTCGATTAACGATTATCTACGGTAACACCCGAAACAATAAACTGAAGGGGATGGGGATAGAAGGGCGTATATGTTGGCGGTTACTCATATTTTACGCTCTGTGTGCGTCACTGTATGATTCTGCATGAAGGCGCGTGGCTAGTGATTAGAATGTTCAGCTCACGATCGTTAAGTCACGAGTTCGATTTCCAGCGATCGAATTTAGCTGGGGAAACAT
>CAXHJY010000623.1:65000-77500 GCA_964016885.1 Eledone cirrhosa | reverse complement strand
CACTAAGTCACCTATCTCATACAACACACTCTATTGACTAAAAATGACTGTAGCTAGAGTGGTAGGTAGGGTTGGGTTATCCAGCGGTGGGGGTAGGGTTGGGGTATCCAGTGGTGGGGGTAGGGTTGAGGGTATCCAGCGGTGGGGACGGGGGTTGTGTAACTTTTCGGGGATGGGGGTTGTGTAACTTTTCGGCGATGGTGTGAAAAGGGCATTGATCGATCATTCAGCGCAGGTGAAATTCGTTGTTGTTTAAAGGGGAGAAGGTTTAATTATGAATCACCAATATATATATTCTTCTCGTCATAAAAGGGAAACAAACTTGATATAATATTTTTGCCATTCTGAGTTCAAATCCCGCCGAGGTTAACTTTGCCTTTCATCCTTACGGGGTCGATAAAATAAAGTACCAGTAATACACTGGGATAATTGCTGGCCTTGTGCCAAAAGTAGAAACAAATATTTATATTTTTAACGTCATCTTTGACAATCAAATCTTTTATACAAGATTTTTTTTTCTGCCAGGAGTTGCGACTGACAGAAAGTATCAGCAATAGAAAGGCCAACGAAAACATTGTTTACTTGGTCTGATCTGACGATTGGCCCCTATTCTTTCTTTTCAAGTTTTTGTCACAAAAGACTCAAACTCTAAATAAAACTTCCCCCCACCCCTACAATGTTATCCCCTTATCAAAATATAGCGAAAACCAAAACAAATAACAGAAAGGAAATGAAAATTAACCTTCCCCTTCAATTAACTTTTTGACTCCAGGGTGTGTCTGTATGTATGTGAGAGAGAGGGAGAGAGTGTGAGAGGGGGCGGGTGGGAGAGAGAGAACGGGAGGCCGCGGGAGAAAGAGTATGTATGTATATGAAAAAGAGAGAGTATGTATGTAAGAGAATGTGGGGGTGTCGCATGTGTGTGTGTGAGAGAGAGATCTTCTAAATTCCATTCACAAGGTATCGGTCAACCCTAGGATAGAGTAGAAAACACTCGCCCCACGCCGTGGGATTGACCCCAGAATCTACTCTGTGTGTGTGTGTGTGTCTGTATGTATATATATATATATACACATGTGTGTGTGTGTGTGTGTGTCGGTGTGTGTGCATTATTTATTATTACATGTAAACCCCGGTGGCGGTGGATTGGCAGTATTGGTAGAGGGTCGGACGCCATGATTTGACGTATAGAGTTACGGCCCTTGCCATTCTGAGTTCAAATCCCGCCAAGGTTAACTTTGCCTTTCATCCTTACGGGGTCGATAAAATAAAGTACCAGTAATGCACTGGGTATTTGCTGGCCTTGTGCCTAACGTAGAAACAATTATTACATGTAAACCCCAAATCCTTACAGGTGTCAATAAAATAAAGTACCAGTAATCACTGGAGTCAATTAATAGACTTTTCCCTTCCGCAAAAATTGCTGGCCTTGTGCCTAAATCAGAAACCATTATTATATGCAAACGGGGTCGATAAAATAAAGTACCAGTAATGCACTAGGTAATTGCTGGCCTTGTGCCAAAAGTAGTAACAATTATTACATGCAAACATTACGGTCCAGTTTAAACTGTTTCAAATGGGAATTATTCCCAGCCAACCACCAAAACGATTTAAACCAGCCATATCCAGCCAGAATTCTTTCACCCTTTTCTGTTCAAACCAGCCGGAACCAGCCATTCATACCAACGTTAAGGTATTGTTCTCAAAATAAATAACATCAAAATCTCATGGATTCAATATTATGTGAGATAAAGCATTTACCATGAAAATACAATAGTAAATATAGAGTAATGTAAATGCCAAAGTGTTAAGTTGAAATAATATCTACATTCTGTATAGAATACTAAGGTGAATAATGGTCTTACTAGACTTAAATTAGTAATATCTTATTCAATATATTTTTACTCATTTGTTTATTCTTGATGAGATTGATTAAGATTAATTAAGTGATTATTTTCATTTATAAAACGTACCTCGATTAATAAAGGTTTTGATGCCCGCAAATTCTTTGGTTATTCTTTCAATATATACATATGAAGGTCTGGTGGCCTCTCTCCTCCATTTCGACGTATGAGGATCCGAACATTTCAGTTTATTTAGTTTGGATGTTTATATCGGGCATGACATTTTAGACCTGCCAGAGATTTGCAAGCATGTCCACAGATTATGCAAGGGTGAGGTTTACTGAATAATGTTGCTGGTATGTTTTGAAAATGATTTTCTCCTCCTTCCTTTTGTTTCTTGAAGCCTATCAATATATATAATTGCTGTAAATTAATGTTTTGTCTTTCGTCTCTTACTCAATTGGACAGCGTTTGGCTTGTGTCAGACGTTGTGACCCCGGGTGGACTAGCAGTACCGTTGGTAGGGGTCGAAACCGCCAAAGTCTATCTCAACGGCTGATGACCCTGGAGTTCTGTGTCCTTCTTTTGTATTTTTAGTTTTTTAAATACTTTTTTAAGGTTTACCATTAAAAAACTGTTTTCGTTTTGTCTTGTTTCCGTTATATATATATATATAACGGAAACAAGACAAAACGAAAACAGTTTTTTAATGGTAAACCTAATGGTAAACGGCATACTTGCGATCTCGTACATGGACCACCTGGAACGCAAGGCACTCAATACCTGCCAACCCAACGCCGTCGCCTTCTACTCCAGATACGTTGATGACATCCTGATACTTACTTCTTCCCGGGAGATGGCGAATGAAATTCACCAAATCTTCAACGATACTGACCATCACGTCGATTTCACCATCGAACACCCAGGAGAAGACGGGTCACTCGCCCTCCTTATCAACATCTCGGAAGAAGGAGACATAAACACCACCTTCTACCGCAAAGCAGCGTGCAAGGACTTATTTGTGCATTACAACTCAGCCCTCCCCAACAACGCTAAGAGAGGCTATGTCCTAAATGAACTGACACGGATCACTAACAGATGCAGCGACCCGATGGGTGGTCTCACCATACCACGCAATTCCGTAATCTACTCAGATCTAATGGTTATCCCAAGCGACTGATTAACGGAATTAGAGACCCCAGACCCAATAGACAGACACCCACTAGAAACTTAAATAAAAGCAGGTGCTTCTTTAAAATCCCCCACCTGAGTGAATATACCACGAACGCCATCCGCAGGGCCATACGGACGGAGGGACTTGACATACATTTGGCCCACACAGGACCTTCGCTGCGAAGATGCCTCTCCAACAAACCCGACGAGTCAGATGCGACGTGTTCCCTCAGCAACTGCCCGATACGGGGGGCAGATTGCCTACGCACCTATGTCGTATATAAGATTCAATGCGATAAATGTAACAAGTTTTACATAGGTAGCACCATCCGACCCCTACATGTTCGTATCAAGGAACATATCAACACCAACGCATCTTCCTTCCGTAAACACATCCTTAAATGCGGAAACCCACAGGGTAGACCCTTGGTCACAGTCCTAGCGACTGAACGCAGCATCGGATCCTTAAGGATAAAGGAAGCACTTGTTATTAAGAACCTCAGACCCCCACTTAACAACCGGGCTGAGAGAAATGAGCTGACATGGCTAACTTAACCATAATGACCATTCACAGCCTACGGCCTGCTATCTTCACACACACGCACGTATATACATACCCACACACACACATCTATATTTATACACGCACACATGTTTTTACAACCTACCACCTTTCACACCCTTTGATTTCCAGCTTCTACAGCCCACTATCTTTCACACACACACGCACTCACACATATACACACACAGTTACACACACATGTATACCCATACGCTTACACACACACACATCTATATTTATACACGCACACATGTTTTACAACCTACCACCTTTCACACCCTTTGATTTCCAGCTTCTACAGCCCACTATCTTTCACACACACACACACACACACTCACACATATACACACTTACACTTATACACACACAGTTACACACACATATATTTACGGCTTTCACACGCTAGCGCACCCTCTTGATTTAACCCATTTGGTCAGTAGCTTTTGCCACAGCTGTGTGTGCGTGTGCGTGTGCGTGTGCGTGTGTGTGTGCAAAAGGTAAACAGAAATAACAACACAATCGGTACAGTATATGGAAGGAATATATTAGGTTAACGCTTGAAATAGCAGGAAGAGGGTCTTAACGTTTCGGACGCTAGTCCTTCACCAGAAAAAAGAATGAGAAATAAGATAAATTGAGTGGACGGGCGGGTTGGAATTGGAAAAAAATGTCTTTAGATAAAAATAACAGGTCCATTCATGTTGACATCTCATATATATATATATATATATATATATATATATATATATATATAGGAAAATACTCAGGGCGCCAACGGCTGAGCCTCCGGCCGTTTCGACAGCTAGATCCGAACTAGCTGTCGAAACGGCCGGAGCTCAGCCGTCGGGGTCCTGACTCTTTTCCTATTACCTACTCTAATACCCTAAGTATTAAGTACTCTGGTGCCTTATGGTCCACCTGGTATCTTACCACACACTCTTTGTTATATATACATGTATGATGAAGCTGGACTTTTGACATGCTGGTACAGTCCATCTGACGGAGTTCTCCTCAGTTTTCGTCATCGCATTTTCAATTACAACGCTCGGGTCGACCCGAAGCCACGCTAAAGACAAATGATTAAGATATTAAGCAGTGGGATTGAACTCAGAATTTGATGATTGTGAAGCGAGGTTTTTAACCACACAGCTATGTTCGGCATAGTTACTTAAACACACACACCTGAGCATACATTAACATGTAAGCCACAGTCATATCAACGAGTGTCTACCTTTGTATGTCTACGTTATGCAGATGAAAAAAAAATCTCACCACACACACACATGCGTGTATGTATATATGCGTGTATGTATGCCTCTGTGGGTGTTTGTGTGTATATCTTTACATCGATTCAATTATCAACTCACGCACTCAATATTATATAGTTAAAACACAACACTAAATTAATGTTTATTTCTTTTAAATTAATAAATTAATAACAACAACAACAACACTTCCATTCATTAAATATTGTGTATAATGAATGTAATAATGTATATATACAACATATACATATTTTTATATTATACATACTACACTCATATACACATACATATAATATAATAGAAATATAATATGCAATATAATACATATATACATATAAAAAATATTATAATATGCAGTACATTACAGTATAACGCACACACGCGCACACACACACACGCACACACACACACACGTAACTAGATTTGCGTTGTTGTCAGTGTTGTCCAAGAATAGAACAATCTAGAGAGGTTACTTCGTGACATTTTCTATAGAAAGTTACTATCATTGATCACAATAGCTCTACTTTCTATTCAAGTTAATTGAGCTGGCTTTCCCCATCTCCACACCTATACAACCTTCCACCCCAGTTCATACACCTCCGCCCCGTCCTACAGCCTTAAATATTCAGCTGCCTTTCCATATTTCTAACTATGAATATCTCATATTTTTCTCAAACATACTGTATCTAGGACAAGGGTTGCATTATTCATTGTTAAGGCTGATTAGGCTGGGGCTTAGAGACCTCACAGAGACTAGGAGCCCGTCATTTTTTTCTTTCCTCTCTCTTCTTTGGTCCCGTAACTCCCGGCGTTTCTAGAGCATTTAAAAACCCGGTGGAGCCCATTTCTCTCCAGGGTCTGAATATAGCAGATTTCTTCCAGAGAATGGAAGTGAGGAAGAGACACAGAGGAAGAATCGGCTCCAGTACTTGACTGGTACTTTAGTTTTTATAGATCTGCAATGGATGAAAGGAAAAGTTGACTTCAGCGGGATTTGAACTTAGAAAGCAGAGAGCCGAAACGAACACCGCAAAGCATTCTATCCGACATACGGTGTTGCGAGAGCAATAGCACTGCTTTATAACAGTTCATGTTTTTCACCTTTTTCTTATTTGTGATTCTTTCCATTTCTCTTTCTCTCTTTTGTTTTTGTTTCTTTATTATAAGAGGCCGCCATTAGATACCTTCCCATCTCTACAAAAACGTTTAAATTGATCAAATAAGTAACTAAAATGTATATATTCTTCTTTCTCTTCTCCTTCTCCTTCCTAAGGGTCGTGTGGGCAAAGCCCTCAAACACTTCTTCCAGCTGGTCCTGTTAGAAGCAACCGTCTCCAGCTGATCTGGCTGGATCCCCATGCAAGACTAGACAAGCTCATGGATGTTATCTAATCATCTTGCTTGGCGTCCACATGCCCATAGTATCGGAGCTGTGATCCTTCAATTCGGAGAAGTAGCGGCTCTTTTTAAAATATATTTTCACTTTACGTATTAAGTGCACCAAATTATTTTGAAAGGCTCGAAAATGCACAACGAGTAAAACTAGTTTAAGAACCACCCTATGTATGTAAGGAACCATAACTCCTGATAGAGTCGTAGAGACGCCGTCATGATATATGGCGTGTCTTGGACATTTTATACTTAGCAGAAACCAACCCTCTTCAGGCTTGAACACAATCCAGAGAGAGAAAGATAGACTCCCAGATTTCCTTTTTCTTTCATGTCTGGTACCTATTTTATCGATCTTTTTTTTTGAACCGCTAGGTTGTGTGACAAAACGGCAAATGTAAAACTATTATTTTGAAAAAGGGCGGTGGATTGGCAGTATCGGTAGAGCGTCAGACACCATGTTTCCCAGCACAGCTACGTCTTTTACAGTCTGAGTTCAAATCCCGCCGAGGTTAACTTTGCCTTTCATCCTTACGGGGTCGATAAAACAAAGTACCAGTAATGCACTGGATAATTGCTGGCCTTGTGTCAAAAGTAGAAACAATTATTATGAAAAAGATAAATTCCCATCTTATACCCTCTAAGTATTGAGTATTTTAATATGAATCTGCAAACCTTGTTTTCATGAACAAAACACATTTGTGTCACAAGCCGAAACCGCTTGGCGGCGCGGTCGGGATTTTACATATCTCTATACCTACTCTGCATCTCCTCATGCATTGAGTACTCCCATGATTAGTGGTCTCCCCGGTCTCGACACCCCAGACTGTCTCTCCCTCTCTCTCGTATATATATATATATATATATATATATATATATATATATATATATCGCAGATAGATTTACAATACATATTTACATACATCCGTACGAACCTACATACACACACACATAATACATACACACACACTTACATACATACATACATACATACATACATACATACATACACACACACATAATACATACACACACACACACACACACATAATACATACACACACTTACATACACATATACATACATACACATAATACATACACACACTTCCATACATACATACATACACACATAATACACACACACACACACTTACATACATACATACATGCACACATAATACATACACACATACATACATACATGCACACATAATACATACATACATACACACATACACACAATACATACACACACACATACATACATACAATACATACACACAATACATACACACACACTTACATACATACATACACACAATACATACACACACACTTACATACACACATAATACATACACACACACTTACATACATACACATATACATACATACACACACTTACATACATACATACACACATACATACATACACACACACTTACATACATACATACACACATACATACATATACCCCCACAAGTTCCGGTCAAAAAAAGAGAAAAGGTAATGGTCCCCTATCAGAGTGCGGCTCACTTTAAATATTGCTTTCTTCTTCTTCTTCTTCTCCATTAACGGAAGTGTAAGACACACTGACTACTTTAATGTATACCCCTCTCCCTACCACCATTCTCTCTCACTCCACCCACTCTCTCCTCTCTCCCTATATATCTCTACCTCCCCCTCTCTCTATATCTCTTCCACCCCTTCTCCTTCACTTCCTCTTTTACATGTCTTATTAAGACCAAAGTGCAGTTCTTTAATACCGTCACTATTATACACCTTCACCGGCCTTTCTTGCAATAGATGTGTTGCAGTGCCGCCACATGCACTACACACACACATGCACCACATACACCATAGTGCCACATGCACTACACACACACATGCACCATATTCACACATACACCATATACACCGCAGTGCCACATACACCATATACACACATACACCATATACACTACACACACTACACACACACATGCACCACACACATACACAATATACACTACATTCACCACAATGCCATATACACTACATACACACATGCACCACACACACATGCACCACACACACACACATACACCACAATGCCATATACACTACATACACACATGCACCACACACACACATGCACCATATACACTACATACACACATGCACCACACACACATACACCATATACACTACATTCACCACATACACACATACACCACATACACACATGGACAACAGACACCACATACACACATACTCCATATACACCATATACACCACATACACACACCACATATACACCACATGCACCACATACACACATGCACCACATACACACATGCACCACATACACACATGCAGATTCGCAGGTAGAGGTCGTCTCTTTGAAATCTATCTATCGCACTAGTGCACGCTCGTACACACACACACACACAATATATATATATATATACACACACATATACATACACACATATATAAATATATATATAGTGTGCGTATAAGTGTATATTATATATATATATATATACATATATACACACACATATACATACACACACACATATATATATAGTGTGTGTATAGGTGTATATTATATATATATATATATATATAGAGAGAGAGATGGAGAGTGAGAGAGAAAGATATATATGTGTGTGTGTGTGTGTGTGTGTGTGTGTGTGTGTGTGTGTGTGTGTGTGTGTGTGTGTGTGTGTGTGTGTGTGTATAATATACACTTATACGCACACTATATATATATTTATATATGTGTGTATGTATATGTGCGTGTATATATATATATAGTGTGTGTGTGTGTCTATATATGTATGCATTTATATTTGTATATACAGCAAATAGCTCGTATGATATCAGTGCATGTGTGTGTGCAAGTGACTATGTGTTGATGTGTGTGAACGAGTACATACGTCAATCTCTGCATATATGTGTGTAGGTGTATATATGTAAGGCGTGAGTGTGTGTGTGTTTTCATACCTGTATGTATGTGTTTGATACATGTATGAACATTATCCAAGTATACGTCATGGTTTTACACAGACGTGTGCTCACTTGTCTACGTATGTGTGTGTATGGGCATATGTGTGTGTAAGAGGTGTGAATGTGTGTGTGAGAGAGAGAGAGAGAGAGAGAAAGAGAGAAAGAGAGAGAGAGAGGTGGTCGTGCGAGTATGATTGCATTTGCATGTGTCTGTGTGCATGGGAGCGTGTGAATGGTGCACATGTGAATGTCTGTGTGTGTGACATTGTATGTATGTGTGTGTTTGTGTATGTGTGATTGCATGTGCCTGTGTGGGATTATATGTGTGCGCGATTTCATGTGCCTGCGTGTGTGTGATTGCGCGCGCGCGTGCGTGCGTGCGTGCGTGCGTGCGTGCGTGCGTGCGTGTGTGTGTGTGTGTGATTGTATGGATGCCTGCGAGAGTGTTCGGGGAAGTGACTGCACTTAGTTGTGTACTTATATATCCATATGTGAATGTCTACGCATGCTCGTAGTTGCTACTTCATCTGTATGACTACAAGTCCATACGCAAACGAAGATCTTTGATTATAAATAGACGTGTGTGTGTGTGTGTGTGTGAAACATCAAATGGTTACACGTGTCTCATGCGCACGTATGTATGTATGTGTTTGGGAAGTCGCATCATGTATGTTTATATGTATATGTTTGTGTATATGTGTAATGCGTGCATATACCTTTAATATGCATAGTCCAACGTATGCTTATCCGTGTTTGAACAGATGCACTTATATACATATGTATGCGTGCATGAGTGTAATGCATATGTGCATGTGCGCGTATATGTACACACACAGTGTCTATTTACAATGAAAGATCTTCGTTTGTCTGTGTACTCGTAGTCATACACACACACACAGGTACGTATGAAGTGGCACCTACAATCAATTGCACATACGCAACTAGGAGCTTTAACTCACACACGTTCACAAGAACGCCGCCCGCACGCATCTACACACACACACACACACACACACTCGTACGAACATTTTCACACGTATCCATGCAAACAAATGCAATCGCACACACACATGTAATCACAAAAAAAAAAATGACTAAAAAAACTGTCCCCGTGTACGTTTTGTGTCACTATATATTCGATTTCTAATTGATCAACCTTAAATTTCAGGATATGGCAGATACAACGTTTGTAAAGACCCCAATGAGAGCTCGAGCATCGTATTTTCTGCGTGAAACATTACTATAAGTGGGGCTGGTACAAGCAGGGTCCAGGAGCAATTTCATGCATTTTTTTAAACAAACAAATCTCCCTTCAAAGCCAATATACAAAACTGGGTGGAGACGTTTAAGAGATATGGGACACAGGAAAACCTCAATATATGAGGACTGTCTTACTTATTCCGGACGACACAGGAAGCATTCACAGGAAGTTATTGATATGGTTCGAGAGACTTGAACAGAGACCAGAACGATCCCTGCTTAGAGGCTAATCCTTGAAACTTTTAGAAGGGTTGTCAAAGAGGATCTTAAAAAGTACTCCTACAGAATACAGACTAAACAAAAGCTTACTACAGCTGATAAGTCCAAGAGAAAGTCTATAATTGAGAAAATGCTGGAGAAGATGAAAAACAACCGAAATATTTTATAATAAATTATGGTGTGGATCTCTGATGAAGCAATCTTTCACTTAGAGAAAATCAACTCTAAGTACAATGTGTTCTGGGAGTCAGAGAAACCCTCTGAAGTGGCTGTGAAACCTTTCCACTTGGCTAATTGTATCGTCTGGGCTTCCATTTCTGAGAGAGGGTTGATTGATCCATTCTTCTCAGAAAATGTTGCAATTGTTACAATTAAAAACGAACGTTATGTAGAGACCGTGGAAAACTTCAAAAAGGAGATACAGAACATGTACCCATCTCTAATGAATAAGTTCTGGTTCCAGCAAGACGCAGTAAGCCCTCACACTTCCAATGAGTTGTGAGTGGGTCTCCACACACTTCTGATTTAAAGTGCCCAGATTTCTTTCTTGTGCTTATCTGAAGAATAGGGTATATGTCAACAAACCCAGGACCATCACTGAACTAAAGGAGAATGTCAGGGAGATCAGAGCCACCACTTGGTCTGTTTCTAAAGACTTTAATTAAACTTCACCATGCTTGGAACATGTGCTGTAACTCTGGATAGAAACATCAGACGACAATGAATTTTGGATATATTGTTTTTTAATTGTTTGAACGAAATATATTCGGATTTTCATCAGTTTTTGAGTTTTTATCAAAAAGTGAATAATTGTTTCTACTATTGGCACAAGACAAGCAATTACCCAGTACATTACTGGTACTTTATTTTATCGACCCCGTAAGGATGAAAGGCAAAATTAACATCGGCGGGATTTGAACTCAGAATGGCAAGGGCAGTAACTCTATGCGTCAAAGCATGGCGTCCGACCCTCTACCGATACTGCCAAAAGTGAATAATGTCATCAAAAATATAACGAGGCTAGTGTTTTTTGAGTCAACCTGAATAAGTGTATGTGTGCATATACGAATATATATATTACATGTTATGTATGTATAGACGTATATTTTTGTATGTATATATGTACGTACGTATGTGTATAGTACGCACATATATATATGAATGAATGTATTTTTAAATGTGTATCTTTGTATATATATATATATATATATATATATATATATATACATATATAACGCCGATGAATTAGTTTTGCGAGGTTTTTGATATGAAATCGTGTGTCGAAACAAATATTATTACACAAATATGACCCTCCTCAAGTATATATATATATATGCATGTATGTATGTGTACATATGAATATACGTATGTGTGCGCGTGTATATATGTGCATACTTGATGCATGCATAAAAGATGCACTGGCACAGGTGTATGTATACTCATGTGCATATGTGTTTAAACACTGCCATATATATGTTTACATAGTGTCGTAAGTGTGTTTACACAGTGACATGTGTACATTTACAAAAGCACGTGTTTGTTTACACAGTCTATGCATATTTATGCTGTGGCACGAGAACATTTACATAATGACATACGCGTATTTATACAAGCCAATATATATATCTGCATGTTAACATATGCACTAAGTGCACAAAGATATATGCACAGCTACATTGTACCGTGTTTGTTTACATGGAGGTTTGTTGACCTTTTCCCCTCTTTTAATTTTAATTTTTTATTACTTGTCTCACCAGCTCTTTTTGATTACCAAATGTTTGGAGCACTCGA
>CAXHJY010000623.1:47500-52500 GCA_964016885.1 Eledone cirrhosa | reverse complement strand
GACGCTTCGAGAGCACCCTGGAAGGGCACTTCTCTCTTCCTCAAATTTACCCACCTACATGACAAGAATAGGCCCACTCACACAGGCCATTCTCGCCACATTCACCCACCTTTCAGCAAATGTACTGGGGGTCAGCACTTCTCTCTCCACCCTCACCTTCCTTTCCAAGTGAAACTTGAAAAAGTTGATGAGGGATTGGCCGAAGAGAAAAGTGTCTGTCTTCAGTCCTTTCAACCTCGTCCTCCATACAACCTCTTTCGCCACTGCCACCAGACAGAGGAAAATTGCCTGCCCTTCCTGGCCAAAAGAAGGCGGTGGGTCGATCTTCACTATGGACTCGGCCGATAGCCGGATCCGTTCTAGACGCGACAACAGCTGTTCGACATAACTCAACAAGTCAGTAATGCACGGACACTGGACGAGTGCGTGCAGAACGGTTTCGTCGCTCTGCGCGCATATCGGGAAGGTCCGTCTGACAGCACTTCCGTGCCTGTAGAGTTTATTTCGAACCGGCAGGGCCCCCCGGTAGCACTGCCAAGCGAGGGATTTTTGGAAATTATCCATCGTCCCCGGCTCGAAAGTCCTCCGGTACAGACTGGTTAGTTCGACTTCGTTGACTCCCAGAGTCTCTCCGAGTGCGTCGTCGCACTTTCCCACCACTAATCCTCTATAGAACTCGAGAGTGGAAGTTCCACTGACCGCATTGCCCACCTGGTAGAGAGCTGTGAGTGCCTGGCAACATTCCAGATGCCAGTCACCCAGTCTCGGTCTCTTCTTGACCAAGGACTGCAGCTCAGTCAAAGAGACGATCTGCGGCCACCACACCTGTTCACCGTTTAGGCAGAATATCTGGAGATGCTGCAGCTTCAGCGCGTGTCTGCGCATCATTAGCCACGAATAGTAGTAGTAATAATAGTAGTAATTGTAGTAGTAGTAGTAATAGTAATAGCAGTAGTAGTAGTAGTAGTAATTGTAGTAGTAGTAGTAATAGCAATAGTAGTGGTAGTGTATTAAGCTCCTCTATAAACTGAAGTGATAATATTTGTTGTACTCCTACATCGTGGATTGTCAGGAAATATAGAAACGAGAGAAAAAGATCTGTTGGGTCCAGTTATTTTTTTCTTTTATTCTACTTTTATTGGTTTTATTCATTAGACAGTGGCCATGCTGGAGCACCGTCTTGAACGGAATTATCTATCGATCTTTTTTTTTGTTGAACATCCGCTTTCCCAAATCTCAGTTATTTTACCCCCTCCCCTCACACACACACAGCGTGTATCTGCTTGTTTACGGATGTTCTTAATATATAATTTAATAAGTATTACAAGATTTATAAACAGTTAACTCATCAGCAGATAATATATAAACACATCTACATAATAGAATTCATGAAGATCCGGGTATATACACGTTAATAGATAGTATATACATACACACATATATATATATACGTAATAGGATGCATAAAACATCCAGATATACATACACCTTACAATACAGGCACGCATACACATTAGCATATAATATATACACATATATACATAAAACACTCAGGTAAACATACACATTAGTATATAATATATACATACATATATACATAAAACACTCAGGTACACATACTCATTAATATATAATACACATACACATATATACATAACACACTCAGGTAAACATACTCATTAATATATAATACACACACACATATATACATAAAACACTCAGGTACACATACTCATTAATATATAATACACACACACATATATACATAAAACACTCAGGTACACATACTCATTAATATATAATACACACACACATATATACATAAAACACTCAGGTACACATACTCATTAATATATAATACACACACACATATGTACATAAAACACTCAGGTACACATACACATTAATATATAATACACATATATACATAACATACTCAGGTACACATACACATTAATATATAATACACACACACATATGTACATAAAACACTCAGGTACACATACACATTAATATATAATACACATATATACATAACATACTCAGGTACACATACACATTAATATATAATACACACACACATATATACATAAAACACTCAGGTACACATACACATTAATATATAATACACACACACATATGTACATAAAACACTCAGGTACACATACACATTAATATATAATACACACACACATATGTACATAACATACTCAGGTACACATACACATTAATATATACACACATATATACATAACATACTCAGGTACACATACACATTAATATATAATATATACACACATATATACATAACATACTCAGGTACACATACACATTAATATATAATACACATACACATATATACATAACATACTCATACACATTAATATATAATACACATACACATATATACATAACATACTCATACACATTAATATATAATACACATACACATATATACATAACATACTCATACACATTAATATATAATACACATACACATATATACATAACACACTCAGGTACACATACACATTAATATATAATATATACACACATATATACATAACACACTCAGGTACACATACACATTAATATATAATACACACACACATATATACATAACATACGCAGGTACACATACACATTAATATATAATACACACACACATATATACATAACATACTCAGGTACACATACACATTAATATATAATACACACACACATATGTACATAAAACACTCAGGTACACATACACATTAATATATAATACACATATATACATAACACACTCAGGTACACATACACATTAATATATAATACACACACACATATATACATAACATACTCAGGTACACATACACATTAATATATAATACACACACACATATATACATAACACACTCAGGTAAACATACACATTAATATATAATATATACACACATATATAGGCAATAAGATGCATAAAACATCCATGTATATATATACAGACATATTGATTGAGAGATAGAAATTGCTGTCTAATAAGGATGAGAGATGTCGAACAGGAACCCACTTAGCGGATATTGTACACACACACACACACACGTCCAGAAACACACACAAACACAGACATACGCCCACACAGACGTGTGCACGCACAGGTGCACACACACTGACACAGACACGTGCATTCACACGCCTACCGAGACACGCATACGTTCTTACACACACACAGACATACATGGACAGACACACACACACATAACACAGACAGTGACACACAGACAGACAGTCATACAGAGATAGATACACACACAGACACACATAATCACAGACACACACACTCACACAGACACAACCACAGACACAAACAAAAACACACGCACAGACAGAGAGACAGACAGACAGACAGAGGTATTGGTGAACGTTTCTACTTCCAAACCGGTAAAGATGGCCGAGTGTATATTTAATTAGAAGCTGAAGTTTCTAGAGTTTCATGTTTTCCAGTGTTCAAACTATTAAACATGTCCAGCTGCCTGATGATATGTAAACAAGATATTCGAAAACACTTCGAGATTGGATTTGTTTTTTCAGAGACAACGGAGCTATTTTTAGGTATGTGTTTGTTTGATAATAAAAGGAAACGTGTGCACACTTACACATTATAAATAAATAAATATATTAAAAGTGTTAAAATACCCAAATCATTTTTTACCTTGTACATCACTATTATTATAAAGGCGGTGGATTGGCTGTATCGGTAGACGGTCGGACGAGATGCTTTGCAGCATAGAGTTACGCCCCTTTACGGTCTCAGTTAAAATCCCGCGTAGGTTAACTTTGCGTTTCATCCTTGCGGGGTCGATAAAATAAAGTACCAGTAATACACTGGAATAATTGCTGGCCTTGTGCCAAAAGTAGAAACAATTATTAATTTGTTATGGATTGGCAGTATCGGTAGAGCGTCGGACAACATGCTTCGCAGCATAGAGTTACGTCCCTTTACGTTCTGAGTTCGAACCTCACCGAGGTTAACTTTGCCTTTCATCTTTACGGGATCGATAAAATAAAGCACCAGTAATGTACTGGGGTCGATTTAGTCGACTTTTCCTTCCCCCAAGTTGCTGGCCTTGTGCACAAACCAGAAACCATTACGGTGTATTGGCTGTATCGGTAGAGGGTCGGACGCCATGCTTTGCAGCAAAGAGTTACAGCCCTTTATGGTCTAACTTCAAATCCCGCCGAGGTTAACTCTTTGCCTTTCATCCTTACGGGGGGTCGATAAAATAAAGTACCAGTAATACACTGTGATAATTGCTGGCCTTGTGCCAAAAGTAGAAACAATTATTTTGTTATGGAAATCTTTGAGGCAGAGTGGGTGGTCCTAGATTTTATGTGTTGTTTTTGTTTATGAAAAAAAAAAATCGTATTTCTGCCCCTAGTAATAATCCGATAAAATTGTTACGCGATTTCTAAATGATTATTTTGGCAACCAATTAATCTCAATCTGCTATTAACCGTTCATATTTCCATGGGTTTCTACTATCCTGCAGCTAGTATTCTTCAAGATATATATATATATATATATATATATATATATATATATATATATATATATATAGTTGTTATATAGTAAGGTGTATTATTGGTTGTGTAAAACAGTCCAATAAATTTATGTTAGCAATATTAAGTTCTCCACGCTTTTGTATATCTCCAATTCCATTCAAGGGAACAGCTAGATGATGTAAAATGGAGCATAAGTATCAAAATGAAAATCCGAAGGCAAGGTAAAATTCCAATCATTTAATCACGACACATGTTTCAATAAGAGATAGATCGATTGTGAAGCCATGATCGATTATCACTGATCTCATCAGGTGAAAATGAATTATCTTCAATTCTTGATATGAGGGAGATATGAAGGAATGAATTCTGTGAGAGAACATCGTTATTTTTTCTCCCTCATATCAAGAATTTGAAGACAATTCATTTTCATCTGATGAGATCAGTGATAATCGATC
>CAXHJY010000623.1:32500-42500 GCA_964016885.1 Eledone cirrhosa | reverse complement strand
GACAGTTTTTTAAGTCTTTATGTAAGACCTCCTTCGGTCACGAAGGGCCATGGTTTTGCACCTAGAAATTTTCATTCTGAGACACAGACCCGGAAGACAAGTAGTTGCCCCAGCATGCCAAACTCCCATCTCCACACCACCGATGCTGTCCACTGGAAAAGCAAAAGCCGATACAGCTTAGCACCAGTGATGTCGCAACTCATTCCTTCATCTGAGTGAACTGGAGCAGTATGAAATAAAGTGTCTTGGTCAAGGACATAATGCATCACCCGAGAATCGAACTCACAACCTAATGATTGTGAATCCAACGGTCTAACCACTAAGCTACGCACCTTCACCCGTTTATATATAACTCAACGAATAGTCACATTCATTCTAAACTTTTATCGCCTGCAATGATTCGATCGACAGTTAATGTATAGAAGAAGAAGAACAACAACAACAAACAGTAGCAACAACAACAGCAATAACATTAAGCCCAGAAGCAGCAACGCCTACGTCTATATTTAGACTGATGGTCAGTTACATTAGTAATGTCAACTACAATTTATAAAATAAACCTGTTTAACTTCCTTTCAGTCAGAGAAATCGATAGAAATAGAACCTGCCCTACAGTAGACTCTAGAAACTCAACCCTATCGATTTGGTTGATACACTTACAGAAACAACAATAAGAACAATAATAACTACACAATACTTACAATAATTAATTACTCGCATTTTGAGAGCAATTTTCTACATATTCATTTCACCGTTAAACACATTTACACATGGACACGCACATACACACATTATATACACACACACACACACACACACACACACATATATATATTCACACACCATCAGGTCATTCCCAGTTTTTACCCGGTCATTATGTTTCTGTTTACTGGACACTAGACAAATATTTTATATGAGAGAAATTATTCCTGTTAATTTCTAGGTCAGCCCATATCGAACAGTTTTATGATCAAATACGTTCCAGATGTGACCATCTCTTTTTTTTTCCTTTTCAACAATAATGTATTTAAATTGTCCGATAAGTTATTTCCTCTTAAGATTGTAGGGTGTGGTTTAATGGCGATTTGGCTGCTATTTCTAGCTGGTTTTCAGAAACACGAAGATGGGTCCATCGTTTGTTTGAAAAGCAGAGAATGTTGCTGCTTCGTTTCAGGTCAATTATAATCTAGCAGAGCGGTAACAAGTGACTTTTCCTACCGTGACTATGTTATTTTCCAGATATAAATTATTTAGAACCGTATTATCTAATAAGTTCTTTTTTATCATGACGGTAGGTTGTGATTTCGGAGAGATTTGACTGTTTTTCTAGCAGGTTTAACAGGTGGATCAACTGTATAAAGGCCCAGGTGCTAGTTAGAGATAGTTATAGTCTGTTCCAGTCATGGGCAAACTGTGGGTCGCGAGCCGCATGCGACCCATTTGGTTTTCTGAATAGCATGCCTAATTTCAAAATTGCCTTGAATGTTTTAGTAGTGCGACCCACCTTATGATGTGACACGCCCTATGTGGCAACATGTTGCCCATGCCTGGTCCATTCAATATAAATATTTATTACTGGGTTTTATTTTGCCGTTCATGACAGCAAATAAAGTCGACGTCGTAGATCAGAGAAGCAACAAGCTGAATTCGAGGTCCCACCTTGGCCGCAAGCTCTATATTATTTTTCTTCTATCTTTCTAATCGTTATTTAAAGGCGGCGAATTGGCAAAGAGGTTAGAACATCTGGTATAATGCTCTGCTGTATTTATTGTGGCTCTCGGCACTCTGAGTTCAAATCCATCCAAGACCAACTTTGCTTTTCTTCTTTTGAAGGTCTATAAAAAAGTAACAGTCCAGTACTGGGGTAGATTCCTCTTCTAAATCTCTTTCTGACCATGTTCAGAACAGGAGAAGTATGGGCTCGGTCAAGTTTAAACTCGGTCAAGTCAGCATATATCATGACGACGGCTCTACGACTCCATCAGGTGTTACCGATTTATCCATTCATACATATTTGTATACAAGGATAAGTCAAGAATTATCCGCACTTTTGCCATAACATATCTTTAGATTTGTCACACTGCCTCCTGCTCATGTGTGCTTATAGTTGGTACTATTATGGTCACGTGATCGATTTTTGAGTTTGACTGCGCCAGTTTTCTTAAGTAGGGAACATATTTTCGTTCAAACATGATATATTGAAAACACAAAGATGCACCATACATGAAACCAATTATTATAACTGCCAAGTTTCAACCGTCGAGAAATTTAAAATGAAATGTCCACTATTTGTTACTCCTCTCATAACCCTTTACAACCACTGCTAAGCACGTGACTCATACACCACTAGTGTCAGGGTTCGATTTAGATATTGGGGCGCCCGGGCAATTCAGGTTTATGGGGGCCTCTCATATACAAAAAAATTAAATACACAGCAACCCTCCCTGAATTTTACATACCAAAGTTAGCTTGGCGCAAGTAATTGGAATTGAAAAGTTATACATAAAGGTATTAAATTCAAAATTTCTAACCATCCTAAAACTGAAAATCACAACTGAGGGCACAAGTGGTCCCCATTAAATCCGACCCTGACAAGTGTGACCATTCTGATTCTGAAGGTAGAGCTGTGAAGGCTTCTAGACGTTAATACACTCATGCAATTATCCACACTACTGTTCCAAACTAAGAACTAATAAGGAAATATTAAAAATACTTAATAAAATTGATCAAATTAAAACCCAATAGTGTTTTCAATGTATATATATATATATATATATATATATATATATATATATATATATATTTATATATATATATTAACCATTACACACACACGTGTAGGTACATATCAAATCATCATATCAACGGAAGCGTGACCAAAATCAAGATGATTTCAGCTTTTAAACTCACACAATATAACTACCTCCACACACACACACACACACACATACCCATACATAAACCCACACAAACTCATCTAAACATTAACACATACATACATCATACACCCACACATACACAGGTCAGTATAAATTCAAATGCACACACACTCACACAACATATATATCGTCTGGCTGAGCTTGTTTTCATCCTTAATGGATTTTCTTTTTCGGGTGAATTTTACCAGCAGGTCTCTGGTGGTAGCGATGGGGACCAGAATGGATCCAAACTATGCCAACTTATTTGTTGGCTACGTCGAAGTCCAGATCTTCTCCCAGTACGCTGGACCGACTCCTGAGCTATACGGTCGTTATATCGACGACTGTATCGGCGCCACCTCTCTATCACGAAAACAGCTCGACTGTTTTCTTTCTTTTGTCCAATCTTTCCATCCTGCTCTCACTTTCACCGCCTCCGATTCTTCTGTCGCTTTTCTAGATATCTCTCTATCTATTAATCACTCTCACCACACCCTCTCTACTCCCATCTACATTAAACCAACATACTCCCAATCTTATCTCGACTTCACCTCCTCCCATCCAACCCACACCAAACACTCCATAGCCTATTCCCAATTCCTCCGCCTTCGTCGACTCTGTACCCAAGACGACGATTTCGAAACCCATTTCCTTCGCATGGCTTCCTGCTTCATCCAGCGTGGATATCCCCCCACCTTGATCCAAGCTGCTCTCATCCGCGCCCGTGAAAGAGACCGCACCACAGCCCTCTCACCACCCGTGATCCTTTCCCTCTCACCTACCACCCCATCACCCTACCACTCCAGCGACATATCCTCCGTTCCTTCCGTATCCTCTCTTCTGACCCTGTCACTTCTCGCTTTTTCCAAACCCACCCATTACTGCTTTTAAGCGCGCCCGAAACCTCCGCGACCTCGTGGTTTGCAGTTGTTTTTCGTCCTCTCCCACGACTCCACCCGGTTTTCATCCTTGTTCCCGTTCCCGCTGCAACACTTGTCCCTTTATTTCCACCCTCACCCCTCTTACAGGCCCTAATGGGTCTTTCCGTACCCGCCATTCCTTCACATGTACACCCACCCACATTGTCTATGCCCTCCGGTGTTCCCTTTGTGGGTCTTTATATATCGGACAAACGGGACGCCGTATGGCGGACCGTTTTGCTGAACATTTGAGGGACTCGGTTTGGATACTCCTGTCGCCCGTCATTTCTGTTCTCCTGGTCATTCTTCCCTACATGTTTCAGTCCTGGGTGTCCTTTTACATCATGGATCACAGGCCTCGCGCACCAGGACTGAACAAAGTTTGATTCACCGTCTTGGGTCCTATTCCCCTCTTGGACTCAACTCACCTCACCAATTTCTATAATACCCCGTCCATTATCACACCCCTAGATTCCTATCGCTTTCTCTTGATCATTAGCAGCTTCTCTTACAACTAATACATGCCGATACACACTCTTATATTAACATACTTTTGCTCATAGCTTTGTTCTTACATGCACACACACTCTTTTACTCACATTTCTTCTCAGCTTCGTACGGACCTATAATAACACCCCCCCCCCCACCTCTTTTTACGAAATGTTTTTTTCCCATCATCCACTTTTCTAGAAAAACAAATCATACACAAAACGCCAGCACCAACAGTTTTGCAAGAGATGTCAAAATGAATGGATCTGTTATTTTTATCTAAAGACATTTTTTCCAATTACATCCCACCCGTCCCCTCAATCTGTTTTATTTCTCATTCTTTCTTCTGATGAAGGACTAGCGTCCGAAACGTTAAGACCTTCTTCCTGCTATTTCAAGCGTTAACCTAATATATACCTTCCATATACTGTACCGATTGTGTTGTTATTTCTGTTTACCTTTTACACGCGAAACATATCTCTGGATTTGTACGTGTGTTATATAGTTATAGAGGTATTTATTTACGCTTTAATTTATATTTTTAATTATCGTGTCTATAGTCTGCCTTTCATAGGTTATAGATTCCATACACTGGTGGTTTTTTCCCTGTATTATTGATAACGCACTATATATCTCTCTCTGGTGTGTTACCTTCTCAACATATTATATTCTAAAGGGCTCAGGATCTCTTCCCCTTTGAGCACATTATTTACAGGGAATAACGACGGCCTATGCCTCCGTTAATTTATCGTGATATATATATATATATATACATACATACAATTATATTATATTATATATATATAGATATACATACACACAATTATATTATATATATATATATATATATACATACATACATACATACACACAATTATATTATATTATATATATATATATATATACACATACACACAATTATATTATATTATATTATATATATATATATAATATAATATATATATATATAATTATATAATATATATATATATATATATATACATACACACAATTATATTATATATATATATATATATATATATATATATATATATATATATATATATATACATACACACAATTATATTATATTATATTATATTACTAGCATTAAAGCCCGGCGTTGCTCGGGGTCAGTAAGTTACCAAAGTTTGGTTTCACCACCCATTTTATGGCAGCACTTTTTTGTCTGCCATGCACTGGGTAAATGAATTGCAGACCCGGACTGCCGAAGCAGGAACTGCGCCAGCAGTGACAATTGTAGTTTCACCTATGGATATTATCTCTGTGCAAAGAAGTGTTGAAATGTATTGTTTCACAGTACTTGCGCAACACGCGCGTAGACGATGCCAGCTGAACAACAGAGCTGCGATGGAGTTATTCTGCATGGTTGTCTAATGTGTGTTTTCTAAATGTAAGACAGTAGGGAGTGGTGTGATATGGAGGAGAGTTAGCTGCTGTTTTTAGGAGGTTTAGTGACCTCATAGAGGATATGTTTTCTAACTTTAAGACAGTAGGGAGTGGTGTGATATGGGGGAGAGTTAGCTGCTGTTTCTAGCAGGTTTAGTGACCTCATAGAGGATATGTTTTCTTAATTTAAGACAGTAGGGAGGGGTGTGATATGGGGGAGAGTGTGCTGCTGTTTCTAGCATGTTTAGTGACCTCATAGAGGATATTGTGTATAGTAAATAAACTGATACTTCTTTCTTCCACGTTCGTTGAGAGGTTTTAAAAAAGATTTATCGCTATTTTTTTTTGTTGTTGAATAAATTTATCTGTTGCTTTTGAATAATTGTTGTTTCGTATGAATAGTAATAAGTTCTCTCTGTCATTGAAGTAAATAAATGTTTGACCGTTCCACACTCAAAAACAAACGCGCGCTCTCTCTCTCTCTCTCTCTCTCTCTCTCTCTCTCTCTTTGGCGTTCCTAAAGGAAGTTTGTAAGTTTAAACGTAAATATAAGAGAAAGTTGCAGCATTTATGTAGTTTTATCGAATTTTAAGGGGAGTAGAGAGAGAGGACTCAGATTGTATTAGAGGGGTAAAGCATCATGTATTTAGTTTTATCGAATATTTCCGTAATTGTGGGTGAGTTTGAATGAAATAAATAGTCATTGTCCTAAGTTAGACAATTTACAACATTCTTACAGACTTTGAGTCGAATCGGTTTGAAATTGTGCAAATGTATAAACATGGAACATGCGCACACACACACACACACACACACACACACACACACAACAACAACAATCTGCCTTTTATAGATAATAATATATATATATATATATATATATATATATATATATATATATACATATAAATATAACCACACCCGCACACAAGTATATTCCAGTTATTTAATCAACAGTTTTCTCATGAAATCTATGTGCAGGTGGCTGAGCATTCTACAGACTTAATTTCAAAGGCGATCCACGGTGAAACAGTATATATATATATACATAAAGTTGATCTTGCCCAATTCTACCTCTCAAAGGCGAGAGGCCCGAGACCTCCGGCGTTACGCAGTAATACAGAAGGCTCAACTTCACAGGGGTATAAGCCGAAGCTGAAGAATATAGACAGTATACCCCCACCCCTCCCTCTGTAAAGTGGTCGTGGAGGTGTCACGACAAAAAAGGCACCCAGACCACACTGTAAAGTGGTTGTGTAGGCGCGACACACACACACACACACACACATATATATACACACACACATATATATACATACATGCATACACACACACATACATACATACATGCATACACACACACATACATACATGCATACACACACACACACATATATATATATATATATATATATACATGCATACACACACATACATACATATATATATATATATATATATATATATATACATACATATATATATACATACATGTATATATACATATATACATATACATCCATGCATATATATATATACACACACATACACACATATATATACATACATGCATATATATACACACACACACATATATATATACATACATGAATATATACACACACACACACACATATATATATATGCAAAAGTCCCCTCAAAAGTGACAGAGAGGAGACTGAGGTTAGCTGGACATGCTCACCGACATTGCACTCAGTGCTCATGTGGGAGCCCCTACATGGACACACTGGAAGAGGAAGACCAAGGTTAACGTATGTTGATGCCCTAAGGACAGACACTGGTCTGTTGGAGACGCAGGACATGGCAGCGATAATGAGGGACAGAGACCGCTGGAGAGAACTCGTCCATGGATCTCGGGAATTTTACCCGCCATAGATATATATATATATGTATATATATATATATATATATATATATATATATATATATATATATATATATATATATATATATATACACATCACACATATAGGAGAGAGAGAGAGAGAGATGGAAGAAAGATATAGAGATCGTTGTCATCTGTTCTACAATTTGTTTGTTTTTCTGTACAAGAATTTGTTTTGTGACAATGTTTCACTCGACTAGAGATATTTAAAGAAGACATGTATGTATATATACTCATGTATATGTGTGTATATATACATATGTATATATATACATATATGAGTGTGTGTCTACGTATGTATGTCATATACATTGACAACAGTGATCTAAATCTTAAATGGTATATAAAAGCTTGACTAATTATCACAAAGTTTACTGTCCAAAAACAAAAACAAAAAACAGCTAAAAGAAAAAAAAGACAACGAGTACATTATCTCTTGTCCCTCCCACTTTCTTTCTCTCTCTCACACAAACAAGTAAATCTAGGAAGGAAAATGGCAGCTATATAGATAAATACCTATAGACACATTATCACAATCTTAGACTTCCTTTCATCTCCGTAAGACTTTAACGCCTCATTTCCACCGAGAATAAAATCATTTTTCGCATACTGGATATAGTCAATTTATTTTGAAAAGACACGCTATATTGCATTAAATGAGCCATATGGTGCAATGTAGAAAGACACAGACTTATAATGACTGCTATCGTCTTAACAAGCACCAGATAGTCGTAAACATTATTAAGAAAACAACATTATCTTAATTATATCAGTCGCTTTATTGCTGTTGCCGTTGTTGTTGTTTAGTCACAGATCTGTCCTGGTTGAGAAGCGCTATGATACAAAGCATTCCAACCGTGACCGTACTATCCTTCTTTATAGTCACATATATCGCTTCTGTTTTTAGGAAAGAGTGTATTTGTATGAGGTTTGGTAGTTATTTCTAGCAATCCAAGTGGTCGTGTTGAGGTTTCTTCTTGTAGCTGTTAATGTGGTTGGTGGTGATGTTCTTCCTTTATTTTCTTTTAAGATTTCACTTAAGAGAAAATATAACAATAATTCGACTGTATCTATAATCTAAAGCCATTGCGGGGCCTGGGGCACTTTAGGTTTGGGGGTTCCCTCATATCTGTTATATCAGAATTATACCAGTTTAAACTAGTAAGATCATATTTCATCAGAGTACACGATATGGTCTGGGAATTTGCTGTCGAAAGGACAAGAGCTCAGTTGTCGGGCCCTGACTCTCTATTATCTAAACTATAATAAAGTAAGGAGCGCGGGACTGCGTACAGTTTATTTTTTTTATCCCGTTTGTAAAATAAGTTGGATTACTTTGAATAAATAATGAATGAATATTACATAATTTATCTACTCAATTTCGTAAACAAAAATAATTTCGTAAAATAAATAATTTCAAATTGACTTCTTTTCAAAGTTGCACTTCCGGTATATCATCGCCCCCCCCCCCCCCACATTTCAACTACCATATATATAGAAAAAGAGAGTATGATTGTGCACATACATACATCTATATGTATGAGTATATAACTATTATGAGTATATAACTATAATCGCGCAAACACAAACTTATAAAAATACACTCTCACGGACATAATTCAGACAAATACACATACTTTCACACAAATATACATACATTCACACATATACTTTCACACAAACATACATTCACACATATATATTTACACAAACACACACATACTGTCATGATAGCGTTCGGTTTAATTGGAGATGGGAGGGTATACTTTCACACAAATATACATACTTTCACACAAACATACATACATTCACACATACTTTCACACAAACATTCACACATATACATTTACACAAACATACATACATTGATACATATACATTTACACAAACACACACATACAGTCAGGATAGCGTTCGGTTTAATTGGAAATGGGAGGGTAAAACAAGTATATGTCCCCAGATGTATGTGACAGCACGGAGGACCTCCTCAGCGGAATCGGCGTGAGTAACCGATCTAGGGACCTAACAAACTGCATAATAGGCAGTATGGATGTTGTGTCCCTGTATCCATCTATTGACGTGGATTTTGCTGTGGAGAAATGCGTAGAAATGATCAGTGAGAGAAAGGTTGAGTTCCGTGGGATTGATACCAGTGAGCTGGGACTCCTACTTAAGCTTACCTATAGTAATAATTACCTAGACACATATGACCTTAGCAACCTGTGCCCTACAAGACCAGCAAGAGGCAGACCACCTACCATTACCTCAATGGCCAAGAAAACCCACACAGATAGATGGAACGGGTGGACCAGAGCCATACGGACACCCGAAAACCACGATGAACTGAAGAAAATGAT
>CAXHJY010000623.1:10000-12500 GCA_964016885.1 Eledone cirrhosa | reverse complement strand
TCTTCCTTCCAATATTGAATTTCATAATAACAATAATAGTACTCCTGACGTCATTGTAAACCCTAGGCTAACTTCTGTAAACCCAAATGCAACGTCAAACACAACTTCGCTAAATGTTCATAATCCAACTCTAAATCAAGAAACTATTATTCCTATTATTCCTATCGCAAACAACTTCTCCAATCCAATTCCTTCTATAGATAACACTAGATCACTCATTAATAATCTCTCTAATTGCAACTGCCGCATTAAAATAAATGTCCTCTCAACAACCATTGCCTCGATAAAAACTTAATTTATGAATGTAAAATTATAACTAGCACCAATTCCTTCACCTATTTTGGCTCCACTTCCACCTCTTTTAAAGCTCGTCTCTATAATCATCATTCATCTTTCAAATACAAACTTAAAAGAACTAACACTGCTCTCTCAGAACTCATATGGTCCTTAAAAGACAAAAACATTAAATATAACATCTTTTGGAAAAAGATTTCTTCTGCATCCTCGTACTTGAACAGCTCTCTATCTAAAATCTGTAATCTCTGCCTAAATGAAAAATTTACCATTATCTCTAACCTAGAATCCATAATAAACAGACGCTCGGATTTGTTTTCCATCTGCCTGCATAAATTCCATAGAACTTTTCACAAAGTATACAGTTAATATTCAATTCTTTATCAATTTAGAATCTTTTCTCAAAGGCACATATACATACACCTCTTTAAAATATACCCATCTACCTTACTTTAAAGGGCATTATACACTCTATAATACTCGTTTACTCATTACCCTCATCCTATCTTCTCGTAAAACAATAACATTTGTTTTTGACATTTTGAATATTCATCCGCAATCATTATTATTTTTTTCCCTCTATCATAAATCTTTTTAATCTCAATTTCATCCTTAATTTATTATTATATATTTTTTTAATATATACTCATATATTCTTTAAAATATACCCATCTACCTTACTTTAAAGGGCATTATACACTCTATAATACTCGTTTACTCATCACCCTCACTCTATCTCCTCGTAAAACAATAACATTTGTTTTTGACATTTTGAGTATTCATCCGCAATCATTATTATTTTTTCTCTCTATCATAAATCTTTTTAATCTCAATTTCATCCTTAATTTATTATTATTTTTTTCTCCCCATCAACGAACTCATTATTAATACATATGAATTCAATATACAAACTTTAACTTCACATTATTTTTCTCAAATCCTTCTACACAAACTTTTTCTCTTTGCTAATTTTAAATTCCTACATTTCTTCTTTTGACGTTAGAATATTCACCCACAATTATTATTTTTTTCTCTCTATCTTCATACATAATTTCCCTTCGTTAATTTTCAAATTCCTTTAATTTATACATTATCTTCCAACGGTTCCCAACCTCTCTATATTAAAACATTATATCTTTTTCTCAGTTATAAAAACTATCTCTTTCTCTCTATCACCCATCTCTCCCTTTCCACCTTCACTCTCATCTCCTCCCCTTTTTTTCATCCTTTCCAACCCCCCCCCCCCCTCCCTAAATATAATATATTTTTTCCTCGCACATATCCTCCCTTCGTTAATTTTCAAAATTTTTAATTTATACAGTATCTTCCAACGGTTTTCAACCCCTCTATATAAAATATATCTCCTCTCAGTTATAAAAACTATCTCTTTCTCTCTATCACCCATCTCTCCCTCTCATCTCCTTCCCTTTTCATCCTTTTCTCTCCCCCCCCTCTCTAAATAAAATATTTTTCCCAATATCACACATCAATCTAAAACCACTTTTCATATGTTGATTTAAAACTGCACTATCAACAAGTGTTTTTTTAGCCTTCATATCATGTTCTCCTGTTTTATCTGATGAAAACACAAATATTATTGTTTGATGATGTTTGTTTTTGAAATGCGCATAATAAAATATATTGAACTCCTTTAACCATCTTTTGATCTTATATTATATATATATATATATATATATATATATATATATATATATATATATATATGTATATATATATATATATATATATATATATATGTATATATATGTATATATATATATATATATGTATATATATATATATATATATATATATATGTATATATATATATATATATATATATATATGTATATATATGTATATATATATATATATATATGTATATATATGTATATATATATATATATATATGTATATATATGTATATATATATATATATATATATGTATATATGTATATATATATATATATATATATGTATATATATATATATATATATATATGTATATATATATGTATATATATATATATATATATATATATATATATATATATATATATATATATATATATATATATATATATATATATATATATGTATATATATATATATATATATATATATATATATGTATATATATATGTATATATATATGTATATATATATGTATATATATATGTATATATATATGTATATATATATATA
>CAXHJY010000622.1:27500-30000 GCA_964016885.1 Eledone cirrhosa | reverse complement strand
CCAAAAAAGTACATAAATAAATAATATATATATACATTAGTGTGTGTGTGTATATATGTATATATATTTATGTGTGAATGTATATATATATATATATACATGAGTGAGTGTGTGTATATGTATATATATATGTGTAAGTGTGTATGTATGTATATATATTTATGTGTGTATGTATATATATATATGTGTATGTGTGTGTGTGTTTGTGTATGTATATATATATATATATATGTGTCTCTGTGTGTGCATATGCTTCTGTATATATATGTGTGTGTGTACGTGTATATATATGTTTGTGCATATGTGTGTGTGTATATATATATGTGTGCGTATATATATATATGTGTGTGTGTGTGTATGTATGTATATATATGTGTGTGTATGAGTATATATATGTGTATATATATATATATATATATATATACATACATATATATACACACACATATGTATGTATGTATATATATACACACACACACACACACATATATATATACACACACACACACACATATATATATATATATATATACATACATATATATATATATACATACATATATATATATTCACACACATATATATATTCACACACACACACACATATATATATGAGTACATACATATATGTACTATATATGTGTGTGTGTGTGTGTGTGTGTATATATGTATCTATATATGTGACTATATATGAACGTATATATCTATCTAATTCTCTCTCTCTCTCTCTCTCTCTATATATATATATATATATATATATATATATATATATATATATATATATATATATATAGTTATATATATATATATATATATATATATATATATATATATATATATATATATATATATATATAGTTATATATATATATATATATATATATATATATGAAAAGTTATATTTAAAATTGTTGGGTTACAACTAGTAAATATTTATAACTGATATAAAAGCACTCGACAAATATTTGGAGTATATATACAATATTAAATAAATGGAAACTATATTTATAAAACCATATTTATTTCATTATATATATTTCAGGGATATCATATTAACAATATGCTATGCCTTCCTCAGACAAAATACAATATAAACAGTTTTATAGATAAATAGATTCGACATACCGTAATAACATCGACTTGCATTTGAAGAGGTTGATATGGCAGTTGACTGCCATATCAACCTCTTCAAATGCAAGTCGATGTTATTACGGTATGTCGAATCTATTTATCTATAAAACTGTTTATATTGTATTTTGTCTGAGGAAGGCATAGCATATTGTTAATATGATATCCCTGAAATATATATAATGAAATAAATATGGTTTTATAAATATAGTTTCCATTTATTTAATATTGTATATATATATATATATATATATATATATATATATATATATATATATATATATATATATATATATATATATATATATATATATATATATGTATATATATATATATATATATATATATATATATAGTTATATTATATGCAGGTACGCGACCTACTAGGTCATAGTACCCAAAGCTCTAACTGGTAGATATCCAAGTATCCTGAGATAAGTATTCAACCATCTGACTATGGATGTGAAGTCCGAAATATAGGGACCAATTAATCTATTCCAACGTGACTCCATTTCTACTGCTCATTTCATTTTATATCTCTTTTGACATGTCTCTTCCTTTTTATTCCCTTCCTCCCTACTGCCACCTCATCTTGTTACCTGTATTGTAGACGCTTCAAAAATGGCCCACGCCTGAAGAAAGGTCACTGTTTTGAGGCCTATATATATATATATATATGTATATATATGTCTGTGTGTGTATGTGTGTTTGAGTGTTTGTGTGTGTGTGTGTGTTTATCCCGAGTTCAATCGGAGGTAACCACAGTAAGTAAGGTACTCAATACATAGCAGAGTATAAATGTTTAATATAGAAATGGCTTCTACAGGACTAGAACTGTTTTATTCGGAAAAAATCATCAGAGCTACCTGATGATTTCTCCCAAATGGAACAGTTCTAGTCCTGTAGAAGCCATTTCTATATCTATCTATATATATACATTGGTATACATACATTTATACACACACACACACACACACACACACATATACATATATATATATATATATATATATATATATATATATATATATATATATATATATATATATATATGTCTGTGTGTGTGTGGGTGTATATATGAGGTTAGCTGTGAGAAATGGCAGCCAAATCACCCTCAAATTCAGCCACCACTACACACCACCACCACCACCAATATTACTACACACTACAACCACCACTACACTTCCACAAACCACCACACCACTACCACTACAACACAACACACCACCACAACCGCACCACCACCACTACACTACCAATACACCTCTACAGCACCAAAACTACACTACCACTACACCACCACCACTACCCCTACACCACCACCACCCACTACACCAGTACCACTACGCCACCCCCACCACCTCACCACCAC
>CAXHJY010000622.1:12500-20000 GCA_964016885.1 Eledone cirrhosa | reverse complement strand
ATTAATCCTTATAAACCTACTTTCCAATTTAATGGTTAATAATAAAATGGAGGTCGAACATCAGCCCTCGCCGAGATTGAACCCAAAATGAAGGTTTTAGCAACCCTCGTGTCTTACAACTAAACCGCGAAGACTGCCATGAAAATATACTGAAATTTTATCCTTATAAACCTACTTTCCAATTTAATGGTTAAAAGAAAAAATGGTGACCGAACATTAACCCTAGTCGAGATTGAACCTTGTCGAACATCTACCCTAGCCGAGATAGAAACTTAATTCAAGGTCTCAGCAGTCTCACATGTCTTACCACTGGACCACGGAGTGTGCATTGAAAGCACTGCGAAATTTAATCCTTATAAACCTACTCTCCAATTTAATGGTTTTAAAAAAAATGTTTCTGAAGAAGCCGGTCTGATCGAACCTATATATTTCTTCTGATAGTATACAGTTATATGTCAATATGATCAACCCTCCGAAACGATCGTAAAACAATGATATGAATAGGTATAATAACTTGACTTTGTTGTTAATATTTTCATTGTGTTATTGTGTTATTATTTTCATTGTGCTGTGGATTGGCAGTATCGGTAGAGGGTCGGACGCCATGCTTTGACGCATAGAGTTACGACCCTTGCCATTCTGAGTTCAAATCCCGTCGAGGTTAACTTTGCCCTTCATCCTTACGGGGTCGATAAAATAAAGTACCAGTAATACACTGGGATAACTGCTGGCCTTGTGCCAAAAATAAAAACAATTATATATATATATAGATAGATAGATAGATAAATCTACCAAAATATACGGTAGTGTCCAACCCGTATGAAGAACTCAATGTAATCCAAATATCATGAAAAGAGAAGATGCATTCAAAAATTTTCGATAAAAATTATAGGAAAACAGAGTCAAGATCAATTAATAAAAACAATGAAATATAAACAAAGAACAAGTTCCTTATATTAAAATGATGAATTTTTTAATATAAGGAACTTGTTCTTTGTTTTTATTTCATTGTTTTTATTAATTTATATATATATATATATATATATATATATATATATATATATATATATATATATATATATATATATATATATATATATATATAAATATATTTCGTTTCTGAATTTGTTTAGCAAGATTCTTTATCTGAAATCGTGTGTTGAAACCGATATTGTTATACTTTGGGAGGGTCATGTTGCCAATAAGAAACACACGCACCAGTTGCTTTCACTTCAATTTGTTATAATAAATTGAAGTGAAAGCAACTGGTGCGTGTGTTTCTTATTGGCAACATGACCCTCCCAAAGTATAACAATATATAAATATATATAAATGAAAAGTTTAGAAATTATTGTAGCAAGAAGCCAACAGTATTCCATAATATATAAGTGACTATAACGTCAAAATGGGAAAATAGTTAAAGTAAGATGTCGGAAAAATAATTCAAACTCAATTCAAAAAGAATCAGGATATAGATTTATCCAACAGAATTTAGTGAAATCCAGGGAAAAATCAATAGAGCCTTAACTCATGATAAAATAAAGTTTAAAATACTCATCCTTCAATTTGGAAAACTACAAATGCTCTCTCTTTCTCTCTCTCTCTCTCTATATATATATATATATATATATATATATCATGCTTTATTTTTACTTTTATTTTTAATTTCATTCGCACCGTTTCCTTTCGTTATATGTCTCTCCACCACTCCCCTACACACCCTTTGAACTCTGTTCCCACACACTTCTCACCTGAGGAAGGGCTTATGCCCGAAACGTCGTTCCCCACCACCACCCCACTCTCCAGAGCGTGAAATTAATAAACATTCGTTGTACTGCCTCTCTGTTTTGTTCCTGTTCAAATCTCCTGATGGGTCAATTCAAAACCTGTTCCCAAACAGACCTATTGTATTGAATCTTTGTTATTTTCAATAAACAAGCATCATTATTTCTGAAGACAGCATATATATATGTGAAGGTATGTATATTCCCTCTGATAGTTTGTATAAATATTGTACATAGATCTATAGAATATGCATACCAATTCTAACACATATATATCCTAGAAACGATCGTAAAATGATGAATTTTTTTAATATAAGGAACTGTTTCTTTGTTTATTCATTATTTTATTAATTTATATATATATATATATATATATATATATATATATATATATAGAGAGAGAGAGAGAGAGAGAGAGAGAGAGAGGGGGGGGGGTGTAGATAGATTTATTTATTTATAGATAGATAGAGGAATAATCGACTCCAGTGTATTACTGGTACTTTATTTTATCGACCTCGAAAGGATGAAAGGCAGAGTAAACCACGGCGGGATTTGACCTCAGAGCAAGCAATGAGGTGGGGCGAAAACCTTAAAGTACTCTATCTGACATCTGAACGACTCTCTGCCAATTCGCCGCCTATCACTAGGTGCAAGGCGAATAATTCTGAGGGGAGGGGAAACTTGATGAAAAACGACCCCCAGTGCATTACTGGTACTTTATTTTAAAACCTTCCACCCTTGTAAGGATGAAAAGCAAAGCTAACCTCGGCGAGATTTGAACTGAGAACGTAGTTACGTCCCTTGATGTTCGATCTCTTTTTTTTTCTTTCTTTCTTCCGCCTCCTCCAAAGCGTTCTGATGAACGGAACTCGTTCTTCCTTCATAGTTAGTTCCCCTCCTCTCCAGTACATTCGATGTTTTCACGCCATGTTTGAGACTTTCACGAAGAAGAAAATCTATCTGCGCCATAATTTAAGTATCGTCTGCTTTTATTCATTCTCAAGAAAGGTAAGTCGCCATTTTTTTGACTGTATATTTTTTTTTTATTGATGGTCGCATCAGTAGTAATACCGCCTTGCCTTTGTTGTTTTCTCAATGTCAGCAAGTGAAGGTGCATGGCTTAGTGGCATTGGGGTTGCAATCGAAATTGTCGTGAGTTCAATTCTCGGACTGGGTGATGTGTTGTGTCCTTGAGCAAGACACTTTATTTCACGTTGCTCCAGTTTACTCAGCTGTAGAAAAGAGTTGTGATGTCACTGGTGCCAAGTTGTATCATTGGACATAATAAAGAGTGTATATATAATATATAGAGTGTATAAATATATATATTGTGTATGTAACATCACTGGTACCAAGCTGTATCAGCCATTCTCGGACTGGGTGATGTGTTGTGTCCTTGAGCAAGACACTTTATTTCACGTTGCTCCAGTTTACTCAGCTGTAGAAATGAGTTGTGATGTCACTGGTACCAAGTTGTATCATTGGACATAATAAAGAGTGTATATATAATATATAGAGAGTATAAATATATATATTGTGTATGTTGAATCACTGGTACCAAGCTGTATCAGCCATTCTCGGACTGGGTGATGTGTTGTGTCCTTGAGCAAGACACTTTATTTCACATTGCTCCAGTTTACTCAGCTGTAGAAATGAGTTGTGATGTCACTTGGTGCCAAGTTGTATCATTGGACATAATAAAGAGTGTATATATAATATATAGAGTGTATAAATATATATATAGTGTATATATTGTGTATGTTGAATCACTGGTACCAAGCTGTATCAGCCATTCTCGGACTGGGTGATGTGTTGTGTCCTTGAGCAAGACACTTTATTTCACGTTGCTCCAGTTTACTCAGCTATAGAAATGAGATGATAGGGACTGGGGTCCATATCATTAAATTACCCAAGACACCTCCAACTAGATATACCTTGGAGGAGCCCAGCTCAACCTACATAGGTGTGAGCTGTCACACACACACACAATGTCAGCAACCAATCAACAAACAGCTAAGCATATATATCTGTGTGTTTATGTTGACTGATAAAATGACAGCTCAGTGCCTATGGTGGTGAGTAGGGAGGTAGCCCTAGGGCCAAGGACACCAGAAGTCTCTACTGTTAGGGGTAGCTAGCTCAGCACCTATGATGGTGAATAGGGAGGTAGCCCTAGGGCCAAGGACACCAGAAGTTTCTACTGTTAGGGGTAGCTAGCTCAGCACCTATGATGGTGAATAGGGAGGTAGCCCTAGGGCCAAGGACACCAGAAGTCTCCACTGCTAGGGGTAGCCAGCTCAGCACCTAAGGTGGTAAGTAGGGAGGTAGCCCTAGGGCCAAGGACACCAGAAGTCTCTACTGTTAGGGGTAGCCAGCTCAGCACCTATGATGGTGAATAGGGAGGTAGCCCTAGGGCCAAGGACACCAGAAGTCTCTACTGTTAGGGGTAGCTAGCTCAGCACCTATGGTGGTAAGTAGGGAGGTAGCCCTAGGGCCAAGGACACCAGAAGTCTCTACTGTTAGGGGTAGCTAGCTCAGCACCTATGATGGTGAATAGGGAGGTAGCCCTAGGGCCAAGGACACCAGAAGTCTCTACTGTTAGGGGTAGCTAGCTCAGCACCTATGATGGTGAATAGGGAGGTAGCCCTAGGGTCAAGGACACCAGAAGTCTCTACTGCTACAGGTAGCCAGCTCAGTGCCTAGGGAGGTAGCCCTAGGGCCAAGGACACCAGAAGTCTCCACTGCTAGGGGTAGCCAGCTCAGCGCCTATGGTGGTGAGTAGGGAGGTAGCCCTAGGGCCAAGGACACCAGAAGTCTCCACTGTTAGAGGTAGCCAGCTCAGCACCTATGGTGGTGAGTAGGGAGGTAGCCCTAGGGCCGAGGACACCAGAAGTCTCCACTGCTAGGGGTAGTCAGCTCAGCACCTATGGTGGTGAGTAGGGAGGTAGCCCTAGGGCCAAGGACACCAGAAGTCTCCACTGTTAGAGGTAGCTAGCTCAGCACCTATGGTGGTGAGTAGGGAGGTAGCCCTAGGGCCGAGGACACCAGAAGTCTCCACTGCTAGGGGTAGTCAGCTCAGCACCTATGGTGGTGAGTAGGGAGGTAGCCCTAGGGCCGAGGACACCAGAAGTCTCCACTGCTAGGGGTAGTCAGCTCAGCACCTATGGTGGTGAGTAGGGAGGTAGCCCTAGGGCCGAGGACACCAGAAGTCTCCACTGCTAGGGGTAGTTAGCTCAGCACCTATGGTGGTGAATAGGGAGGTAGCCCTAAGGCCAAGGACACCAGAAGTCTCCACTGCTAGGGGTAGCCAGCTCAGCACCTATGGTGGTGAATAGGGAGGTAGCCCTAGGGCCAAGGACACCAGAAGTCTCCACTGCTAGGGGTAGCCAGCTCAGTGCCTATGGAGGTAGCCCTAGGGCCGAGGACACCAGAAGTCTCCACTGCTAGGGGTAGTTAGCTCAGCACCTATGGTGGTGAATAGGGAGGTAGCCCTAGGGCCGAGGACACCAGAAGTCTCCACTGCTAGGAGTAGCCAGCTCAGCACCTATGGTGGTGAATAGGGAGGTAGCCCTAGGGCCAAGGACACCAGAAGTCTCTACTGTTAGGGGTAGTTAGCTCAGCACCTATGGTGGTGAATAGGGAGGTAGCCCTAGGGCCGAGGACACCAGAAGTCTCCACTGCTAGGGGTAGCCAGCTCAGCACCTATGGTGGTGAGTAGGGAGGTAGCCCTAGGGCCAAGGACACCAGAATTCTCCACTGCTAGGGGTAGTTAGCTCAGCACCTATGGTGGTGAATAGGGAGGTAGCCCTAGGGCCAAGGACACCAGAAGTCTCTACTGCTATAGGTAGCCAGCTCAGTGCCTATGGAGGTAGCCCTAGGGCCGAGGACACCAGAAGTCTCCACTGCTAGGGGTAGCCAGCTCAGTGCCTATGGAGGTAGCCCTAGGGCCGAGGACACCAGAAGTCTCCACTGCCAAGGGTACAACTGCAACCCTGTCGGAGAGTGACCAGTATTTTGAGAGTTTGGCCTCCTCAGCCCGAAGTGCAGCAGAACCTGGGTTAGTTGCAGACTGCACCAGGTTGCGGCTGGAGAAAGTGTCAGTGCAGGTGGCATCCCAGACGAGGGGTTTGCCATGTCTGATATCTGGGGTCGATTTAATCGGACCCCCCCCCCCCCCACACACACACACACAAAAAGTAAATTGTTGGCCTTGTGTCTAAACAGACACCCTTATTTTTATCATCATCATCAACATTGCAATGGATTGGTAGAGCGTCGGACAACATGCTTAACAGCATAGAGTTACGTCCCTTTACGTTCAGAGTTCAAATCTCGCCGAGGTTAACTTTGCCTTTCATCTTTACACGGAGTCGATAAAATAAAGTACCAGTAATACACTGGGGTAATTGCTGGCCTTGTGCCAAAAGTAGAAACAATTATTACAGGGTTGATAAAATAAAGTACCAGTAATACACTGGGGTAATTGCTGGCCTTGTGCCTAAAGTAGAAACAATTATTACAGGGTTGATAAAATAAAGTACCAGTAATACAATGTTATAATTGCTGGCCTTGTGCCATATGTATAAACAATTGTTAAATAGTTATTTATTATAATATATAATTAGCTACTACCACCACTACCACTACCACCACAACCACTACTACCACTACCACCACCACCACTACAACCACTACCACCACTACAACCACAACAACCACTACCACCACCACCAACACCACCACCACCACAACCCACAACAACAACCAACACCACCACCACATCAACAACAACAAGCACTACCACCACCAACACCACAACCCACAACAACAACCACTACCACCACAACCACAACCACCACAACCACCAACCCACAACAACAACCACCACCATCACAACCAACACCACCACCACCTTAACAACAACAACCACTACCACCACAACCAACAACCCACAACAACAGCCACCACCACCACAACCAACAACAACAACAGCCACCACCACCACCACCACAACCCACAACAACAACCACCACAACCAACACCACCACCACCTCAACCACTACCACCACCACCACAACCCACAACAACAACCACCACCACAACCAACACCACCACCACCTCAACAACAACAACCACTACCACCACAGCCAACAACCCACAACAACCACCACAACACCATCACCACCACCACAACCAACACCACCACCACCTCAACAACCACCACAGCCAACAACCCACAACAACCACCACAACACCATCACCACCACCACAACCAACACCACAGCCAACAACCCACAACAACCACCACAACACCATCACCACCACCACCACCACCACCACAACCAACACCACCACCACCTCAACAACAACAACCACTACCACCACAACCACCACAGCCAACAACCCACAACAACAGCCACCACCACCACAACCAACAACAACAACCAACACCACCACCACCTCAACAACCACTACCACCACAGCCAACAACCCACAACAACCACCACAACACCATCACCACCACCACAACCAACACCACAGCCAACAACCCACAACAACCACCACAACACCATCACCACCACCACAACCAACACCACAGCCAACAACCCACAACAACCACCACAACACCATCACCACAACCACAACCACAACCAACACCACCACCACCTCAACAACAACAACCACTACCACCACAACCACCACAGCCAACAACCCA
>CAXHJY010000622.1:2500-5000 GCA_964016885.1 Eledone cirrhosa | reverse complement strand
AATACCAGCATTGTTCGTACCTGCACTCCTTGGTTTTGTTTTGTTCTTTGCCAATATATATATATATATATATATATATATATATATATATATATATATATATATATATATACGTTATTCCGGGTTGAATCGGAGGTAACCACAGTAAGTAAGGTACTCAATACATAGCAGAGTATAAAAGTTTTAATATAGATGAGATTCTACAGGACTAGAACTGTTTCATTCATTAGAAATCATCAGGAATCTGATTCCTGATGATTTCTAATGAATGAAACAGTTCTAGTCCTGTAGAATCTCATCTATATTAAAATATATATATATATAGATTTTGAGTATATGTATGTGTTCGTGGGGTTTTGAGGGTTTCTCTCCAACTTTCCAACCTCCTTTTTCTCTGCACTTTTTCCTTTCCCGATAAAAGAATAAAGCCCGAAACGCTAAATCATTTATTTACTTTTTTCCCTCATATCATGTCAACAACAACAGTAACAACAACAACAACAACAGTAACAACAACAGTAACAACAACAACAACAGCAGTAACAACAACAACAACAACAGCAGTAACACCAACAACAACAGTAACAACAACAGTAACAACAACAACAACAGTAACAACAACAACAGTAACAACAGCAGTAACAACAACAACAACAGTAACAACAGCAGTAACAACAACAACAACAGTAACAACAACAACAGTAACGACATCAACAACAACAACAGAATGCTGAAAGAAAGGAAGGGGCTAAAAAAGAAAGAAAGAATCCCTGAGCCCTTAAAAAGGGGGGGGGAATATTTGACCCCTTAATTTATTTTTTTGTTGAAATAAATGTTAAGAATGGGATCAACTTGGTGTCATTTGTAGAGGTTTATTGTGGTGGTGGTGGTGGTGGTGGTGTGTGTGTTGTGTGGTGTGTAGTGTGGCGTGTGGTGTGGTGGTGTGGTGTGGTGTATGGTGGTGGAGGGGTTAGGGATGTCCTTGAACTTTACAACACCTTCAGTATACACATATATATATATATATATAATATACATGTATAGGAACGATCGAATTTCGTTAAATCGGACCGAGGAAACAATGTTTCCATTGGTTTTTCCAATTGCTAATACTATCTATGGGTCGCAACTCCATGTAGAAGAAGCAATGTGAAATAAAGTGTCTTGCTCAAGGACATAACGCATCGCCTGGTCCGGGAGTCGAACCCACAACATCACAATTGCGAATTCAATTCTCTAACCACTCAGCCACACGGTGTGTGTGTATATATATATATATATATATATATATATATATATATATATATATATATACACATACACACACATACATATACATATATATATACATGGTGGCTGCCAACTCGTTTTCGAGTACGGCCACTACTTTATATCCATGTAGGAGAACCCCTCCCGATGCGCTGAACGAATCTGACTTTTTAGTCCAGCCAGAGACTTGAAAACTCTGGTACAAACACTACACTTGTGACAATTATTGACACATAGTGCTGGGCCCATGGTACCATGTGACGACAAGTGCAGAGAGATCTCCAGGTATAAAGCAATGCCTGTGCCGTGAAGCTTTTATAGTGAGCAATGGCACTGCACAAAGCCAGTCCCACTCTCTTAACCAAGATGATATTTACCAAAAAGAAGAACAAGTCAACATCATTGGATACCATCAGGGTTGCAGGTGTTATATCAGAGTTTTCCTTCTCCTAGAATTCTGCCTTGACAAAGGCTAAGGGGTCATATCTCCCGGTGATTTTGGATGGCCATTGACTCTTAAGAGCTCCTTTGCCCTTTGACAGGTTTTGTTTTTAGTCCTGCACGATGTCCAAAGTCAGCCTCCTCACCAAGAAACCTTGGTGGGGTTGCCAGTTTAGTCGCCAACGACCCGACCATGGGACAGGTTGTACTGGGAGACATGTTACCAGTAGCACCAACTGACATACATACATACATACATACATACATACATACATACATACATACATACACACACAAATTTTAGTACAGCATTAACGAAGCTTTAGGCTGCGGCTAAGCTAACAAATGCAAATTCGGAATGTAGCTTTAGCACTCGATGGAGAATAATACCCCAGAGTAATAACAATACGTTTAGACAGCTTTGCAAATCAAATATAGCGACCGACAGTCCAGCTGCATTGCCATAGCAACGAAAAAGCCTGGACTCAGACATATATATATATATATATATATATATATATATATATATATATATATATATATATATATGTAGGAGGTGAGTTTTATTGTAGTACAATAAAGCAATGCAGATATCGGATAAGAAGCACTCTACAGTTTGTAGGACTGGAGTATACATAATATAAGATCAAAAGATGGTTAAAGGAGTTCCATGTATTTTATTATGCGCATTTCAAAAACAAACATCATCATGCAATAATATTTGTGTTTTCATCAGATAAAACAGGAGATGTTGATTTAAAACTGCACTATCCACAAGTGTTTTTTAGCC
>CAXHJY010000621.1:47500-51344 GCA_964016885.1 Eledone cirrhosa | reverse complement strand
TATATATATATATATATATATAATATATATATATATATATATATATATATATATAATATATATATATATATATATATATATATATATATAATATATATATATATATATATATATATATATATATATATATATATATATAATATATATATATATATATATATATATATATATATATTATATATATATATATATATATATATATATATATATATATATATATATATATATATATATTATATATATATATATATATATATAATATATATATATATATATATATATATATATATATATATATATATATATATATATATATATATATATATATAATATATATATATATATATATATATATATATATATATATATAATATATATATATATATATATATATATATATATATATATATATATATATATATATATATATATATATATATATAATATATATATATATATATATATATATATATATATATATATATATATATATATATATATATATATATATATATATATATATATATATATATATATATATAATATATATATATATATATATATATATATATATATATAATATATATATATATATATATATATATATATATATATATATATATATATATATATATATATATATATATATATATATATATATATATATATATATAGTTGTTTCTACTTTTGGCACAAAGCCAGCAATTATCCCAGTACATTACTGGTACTTTATTTTATCGACGAAGAATGAAATATATAACAATAATAGTAATAATCATGATATGCATATGTCGATATTATCGCCGCAATATAACAGATACTAATCGAATTGTCTGAGGCAGTGACAAAGCACTTAATGGTGCTACAATTAATAGATGTTCGTCCAGAGTGAATACAATGGGAAGTGTGGCACCATGTATACATAAACTTCACGATTGCGAATCAAGTTCTCTAACCACTCGGCCACGCGCCTTCACAATATACACATTATATACGCACGATAGATACACTATATAATGTTGTCCAAGGTAAAGACATAAAGCCTAATACACCTTAGTGCATGTGACCTCACAACTCATTTCTACATTTCTACATGGGTAGACTGGAGCAATGTGAATTAAAGTGTCTTGCTCAAGGACAGACACAACACTCCGCCTTGTCCCGGACTCGACCTCAATCTCTCGATTGTGAATCAACTCTTTAACCACTAAGCCATGTGGCTTCACATTTCTAAAAAATACCGATTCTACTCATTCACCCCACAGGCTTGTGTCCGCATGTGCGTGTGTGTTCATGTGTATATCCGTGTGTGTGTTCATGTGTGTCCGTATGTGTGTGTTTATCCATTATGTATTTTGTATCTTCTACTTCTGCAATTGAAAACACTGGTATTCCTTGTCACAGAACAACACATATTACATATATATATATATATATATATATATATATATGTATATATATATATATATATATATATATATATATATATATATATATATATATATATATATATATATATATATATATATATATATATATATATATATATATGTATATATGTATATATATAGCATTAGTCTAGTTCAGTTGTACTTCATTTTCTTTTTAGTGGTGGTGGAGGGGATGGTGGCATTATGCGAGGGGTTGGGTGTAGTGGAGACTGACATACAACCACAACTACTACTACTACTACTACTACTACTACTACTACTACTACTACTACTACTACTACTACTACTACTACTACCACTACTGCAACAAAGTTCCATTTTGTAGTGCTGTGCAGGAAACCAATGCGGAAAACAAAAGCAAAACCGACTCCTCACGTCCTGTTTGGCGCTTTCAATGGGAGTCTTACTGACTTTTAGAGAAACGACGAGAACGAAAGAAAGAGAGAACGAAAGAAAGAAAGAAAGAAAGAAAGAAAGAAAGAGACAGAAAGAGACAGAAAGGATGAAAGAAAAGAAGGAAGGATGTAAAGAATGAAAGAAAGACAGAAAGACAGACAGCTCTTTGCTGCTAGAAAGCTAACTAGAAGAAGAAAAGGTTTATGTTCTAAAACTGTGGTCGCACCAACTTGAACGCCAGTCTTTTGTTAAGCCGAGTCGATTTGGTCGTTCATCTGCACAACAGCCGTACAGTAAGGTAGTACCGACTGGGCTCTACGGTATTGTATACAATCAACGTCACAGATTTTACGCTTGAAATGCCCCTCTCTTCGCATCGCTTAACACACTACCACATGAAACAATTGTTCTTTATCCTATTAGCTTCTCATATGAGTGGGATATTTCACACATAAACAAGACAGCGCATGCGTATCCTTCAGACGGATGGCTTCCTCGTTTTCTCCTTTAGTTTCTCTCTGAAAAGGTCTCAAGGGGGAATGGAGGATTCGTAAGTTGCATTACGCCGAAAAAGAAGAGAAGGAAAAGCAGGCTTTTCCGGCATACCACCGCCACCGCCACCACCATCGTCACCACCGGCCACCATCATCACCACGGCAACCACCATCATCACCACCATCACCACCGCCGCCACCACCACCATCACCACTACCACCACCACCACCATCATCACCACCACCACCACCACCATCATCACCATTACCAACATCACCACCACCACCACCACCATATTATAGTCCGGTCATAGTAAATCGGAAATGACCGTCCATCTCTCCGTCTCTCTCTCCTCTCTTTTCTTCTTTTCTCTCTCTCTTCTCTCTATTCCTCTCCCTTTCTCGCTATCCTCTATTCCCCCCCCCCTCTCTGATTCCACTCACTTTCCTTCTCACCCTCTATCTCGATCACCCTATACCCCAATCTTATCTTTCACCCACTTTCGCTATTCCCCCCCTCTCTCTGCCAGTCTCTCCACCTCTTTTTCTCTCTCTCCAATTCTCTCTTTCTCTCTCCCCCACCTCTCTCTCTCTCTCTCTCTCTCTCTCTCTCTCCAAGCCAGTACCTCTCCACCTCTCTCTCTCGCTCTCTCCCCCAGCCAGTATCTCTCCACCTCTCTCTCTCTCTCTCTCTCCTCTCTCTCTCTCTCTCTCCAAGCCAGTACCTCACCACCTCTCTCTCTCTCTCTCTCTCCCCCAGCCAGTATCTCTCCACCTCTCTCCACCTCTCTCTCCACCTCTCTCCACCTCTCTCTCTCTCTCTCTCTGCCAGTATCTCTCCACCTCTCTCTGCCACTCTCACAATTTAACCTTCTCTGAATGAAAAGTGGGGGAGAAACTCTCCTGGACTAGAAAGTAGGGTGAGAATTACCTTAGAAATAATTGATTGTCGTATATTGATTATTGATAACACACTCTCTCTCTCTCTACATCTCTACATCTCTCTCTCTCTCTCTACAGCTCTCTCTCTCTCTCTCTCTCTCTCTCTCTCTCTCTCTCTCTCTCTTTACATGTGTCTATTTCCCTCTCCCTCTCTCTACATCTGTATATCTCCATCAACATCTCTCTCCTTTCCTGTCTATACCGCCCCCCCACCTCTGGTACTGTAGTAATATTGTAATTAGGTTGACTCCTTTTGTACGTTCCAAAGATAATTCTGGCAAAGGGCAGCAATGTTACCACACTATGCCATGTATATATATATATATATATATATATATATATATATACATATATACATATATATATACACATGCAGCCATACACACTCACAACCCCCCACACACACATACACATGCATACACATTTACATATATATATACATATGCATACATATATATATATATATACATACACATGCATACACATTTACATATATATATATATATATATATATATATATATATATATATATATATATATATATATATATATATATATATA
>CAXHJY010000621.1:37500-42500 GCA_964016885.1 Eledone cirrhosa | reverse complement strand
CTATGGTTAACACCCACCCACTTCTACCATTCTATATAACCAAGCAAATATTTCCTCTTCCGTTTTGATACCCCCCCCCCCATCTTACCATGGATTGTGGACGACTTAATAAACGCATGTACGAGTGCATAAGTGTATATATATTATATTTATATATATATATATATATATATATATATATATATATATATATATATATATATATATATATGTATGTATGCATATATATACATATATATGTCTGTGTATATATATGCATATATATATGTGTGTTTATATATATGGAAATGGAAACATATATATATATATATATATATATATATATGCATACATACATATATATGTATATATATATGCATACACACATATATATGTGTGTATATATATATATGCATACATACATATATATATGTGTATATGTATATATATGCATACATATATATATGTGTATATGTATATATATGCATACATACATATATATGTGTATATATATATGCATACATACATATATATGTATATATATATATATGTATATATGCACATATACATATATACATATGTATATATACACATATACATATAAATATATATATATATATATATATATATATATATACACACACACACATATATATATATACACATAAATACATACACACAAATAAATATATATATGTGTGTGAGTGGGGGGGAGTCTATGCATGTAAACATGTATGCTTCTACATGTTGTTTCGTTTATTCTATTTGCGACTTTATTTTTATCCAGCAGCCATTTTCTTTTCACTTTTTTTGTTGTTCTCGTCTGTCTCCCATCTCCCTTCTTTCTCTCCCCTTCTACATTTTACTCATATTAGATTTTCCTCTTCCAACCATTAAAGGGTAATAACTCTTATACAGTATGGCTTATGCCGGTAATATTTCCCATTTCAGTATACTCAACCGGAAGTCTCGCTTATTTTGGAATTTTCCGAATATGCCGTTGAAATCTACTCGTCTAATGATTATTTATACAATTAATTGGGAAGCGGTCTTGTCCGCGGGGTACACCCCCAACACTACCTCACCCTAGGTCTAGAACCCATCTCTCTTCCCCTCCCATTGTGACCCCAGAGCTCTTGCCCTTCCCTTTATTTTCCTTTTTACATATCTGTAGTGTTATTATTTGAAATTGAGTAAGTTATGAATTTATTCTATTAAAGAAATCATAAACAAGTTAAAACTTCGTTGCAATGTATTTTCACACACAAACGTACAATATATATATATATATATATATATATATATATATATATATATATATATATATATATATATATATATATATATATATATATATATATATATAGAGAGAGAGAGAGAGAGAGAGAGAGAGAAAGTGAACAACACAATAAAATATAACTAATCCATTACCAAAGGTTTTGGGATCCTAGACGTATATTATTATCGACTGTGATCCAGAAACCTTTGGTAATGGAGTAGTTATATTTTGTGTTGTTCACTTTCTAATTAAATAGCTGTTCTATACATAGAGCACTCTTTTTTCCTTTGCCTTTCTTTGGAATTACCTAACACACACACACACACACACACACACATATATATATATATATAGATATAGATATATACGGGGGTCAGCTGAAAATCTGAAAGGCTGACCAAGATAATCTCATCTCATAGAATGAGGTTTATTTAATAACTGTATTGTTTCTTTCCCCAGAGTTGTATATACGTATATATGTATGAGTGTACACATTGTCTCATACGTAGTAGTAGTAGTAGTAGTAGTAGTAGTAGTAGTAGTAGTAGTAGTAGTAGTAGTAGTAGTAGTAGTAGTAGTAGTAGTACCCCCCCCTTTAGTTTCTTTGCAGTTTTATTCTATATGTTCCCTATAACACTTTATTTTGATCATGAATGCATTATTACATCTATATGAGTGTATACACACACATATACATATAATAATATGCACGTAATTTTGCCATGGTTAGACTGGTCGTTTGAGGTAATGTTTTACAGCCGGATGCCCTTCCTGTCACCAACCCCTTTAGCTACTTCTTACGACACCCAGGAATACTGTGCACCCTTTCTAGACCTGACATTATATATATATATATATATATATATATATATATATATATATATATATATATATATATATATATATATATACAGGGTGTCCCCAAAAATGTATACACACTTTAACAGCATTCTAATAAATATTGCTGTAGAGGTAATTCAAATGAGCATACATGTTGTGTGGACACCCGGGATATATGTGTGTACATGTGAGAGGGAGTGTCAATGTATGTGAGCGAATGTGTGTGTGTGTGTGTGCTTGTGTATATGTTTGTCAATGTGGTTATTTGAATGTTGGTGTGTTACCCGTCGATCTGTCTATTATCACCATCACCATCACCACCATCACCCTCATCAACACCACCACCCTCATCATCACCACCCTCACTATCATGACCCTCACCAAACACCCTCATCATCACAATCACCACCCTCATCACCACCCTCATCATGACCCTCATCACCATCACCACCACCGCCATCACTAACACCACCACCCTCATCATCATCATCAACACCACCACCAACACCCTCATTACCACCACTACCATTATCACCACCACCACCATCACTAACACCACCACCCTCATCATCATCATCAACACCAACACCACCACCCTCATCACCACCACCACCATCATCACCACCATCATGACCCTCATCACCATCACCACCACCACCACCATCACTAACACCACCACCCTCATCACCATCACCACCACCACCACCATCACTAACACCACCACCCTCATCACCACCATCACCACCACCACCATCATCACCCTCATCACCAACAACATTATTATTATGATTGCCCGTGTGGAAGGCGTTGTGTTTTAACTTCGTAGTTCGGACAAGCGGATAATGAAATGGTAAAATCGATATCAATTCATCAAGGACTGAATACGATTTTTCACATGACGGGATCTACATGACAGAACTGCTGATTTGTGCCCGTCACGCTTCTTGCTCATTGATTTGAAAACTCTGTAAATAGAAATAATGAAAATTTTTTTCTTCTTTGGTTTCGTTTGTTTTGTTGTTTTTTTGTCAATGTTGTTTGTTTTTTTGTTTGTTTATTCTTTTGCTTTGTTTTTTTGTTGTTGTTTTCATTGTGTCCGCATTGAACGATCCCTACAAGGCAAACATATACAAGTCAAATAATAGAAGACTATATGTGTGTGTGTGTGTGTGTGTGTGTGTGTGTGTGTATGTGTATGTGTATGTGTGAGCGTGTGTGTGTATGTGTGAGCGTGTGTGTGTGTGAGTGTGTGTGTGTGTGTGTAAGTGTTTATAAGTATAATCTACCATCTATGTGTGTATATATATATATGTGTGTATGTATATGCATGCGTGTGTGTGTATACATGCGCGTATGTATATGTGCGTGTGTATGTATGCGTGTGTATGTGTGTGCGTGTGTGCGGGTGTGTGTGTGTGCGTGTGCGTGTGTGTGTGTATGTATGTATATATACATATATATATATATATATATATATATATATATATATATATATATATATACATATATATATACAGACATGTATATAGCAGCTGACAACAGAATTCAGTGTAAATGGTAATAGTGATGCTAAGTAAGTGAATGTATGTGTCTAAACTAGTACCACTACTACTACTACCACCACTACTACCACTACCACTACCACTACCACTACTACTACTACTACTACTACTACTACTATATCGAGAGAGGGGTGGGGTGGTGTAGATTGAAGAGACTGGCATGAACTGAAATATAATAAACGTATTTTGGAACATATGAATGAACGTAAATCTATAAATTCATACACACACACATACTTACAAATACATATATATACATATTTACACACACCTCTCTCTCTCTGTATATATATATATATATATATATATATATATATATATATGTATATATATATAGAGAGAGAGAGGGGGATAGAGATAGAGAGAGATAGAGAGATAGAGAGTGAGAGGGGGATAGATAGAGAGATAAAGAGACAAAGAGAGAGACAGGCATACATATATACGTACCACAAACAACGTCTGTACACACACACACGCGCACACACACACACATATATATATATAGAGAGAGAGATAAGGGTGACGGCCGCCGAAATATTGAGGGAACAAGGTAAAGATGAGAAGATAATTGATGGTCTTCAGCCCTTCACAGGATGTGGGTGGGAGCAGTTGTTATCATTGACCTTACAAACATCCCACATCAAATTGGCAACGTCTTAAAAGGGTAAAAGATAGAAATTAAGGTTTATTGACCCCTTCACACGTCCTTCACCATCAACAGCAATAGTAACAGTAATACCACCATCACCACCGGCAGCAACAGCTACACTATCACCTCCGCCGCCACCACCGTTAACTCCACCCACTAGCGTCACCATCACTAACACTACCACCACCGTCCTCATTGAAATGATTTACTCCACCACCACCACCAACATCAACAACTACTACGCCACCACCACCACCACCACCAATTACTAATAAACTACCATCACAGTTTACCTAGCCACCACCGTCACCACCAATAACAACAACAACAGCAGCATCACCACCACCAATAACAACAGAAGCATAACCTTCACCATTAACCCCAATATGTACCTCCAACGACACCTACACCACCACCATCACCTACACCACTATTTCTCTCATTGTCATCAAACCTTGATAACAATAGCCCACCACTAACCCTAAACCCTAAAAGCAACAACAACAACAACAACAAACATATGATGACTGCTAACTCGTGTTCGAGCATTGTCATCGCCTGATAAAATGCTAAAAAAATGTGAGGCAACCAAAGACTTGCACCCTCTGGCACATATATGGCAACTGTAGGCTCCTCCGGGACTTTCCATTGCTTTGTTCTGGCTGTGTGTTCTCATGTGTCTTTTAAGCCC
>CAXHJY010000621.1:20000-27500 GCA_964016885.1 Eledone cirrhosa | reverse complement strand
CTAGCTTCTCTCGCTCTCATATACACACACACATATATATATATATACATATATATATATATATGTATATATGTATATATATATATATATATTTATATCCTGCTCTATGCACAATTCTTTTATCTCTTGTTACTCTGTTCTTGTTTTTCTCTTGTGTATTTAGTTTTTTTTTAGTTTTTTTTATTGTTTTTTTTTGTGTATGTGTTTTGTCTGACATTTTTTTATGTCTATTAACTTTTTTTTCTCCCCTTCCGCTCCCTTTTTTTTATATATATATTTTTTTTAATTCTTCAATACCCTTTTTTGTATGTGTATGTATGTGTCAGTGTGTATGTGTATGTATTTCTGTGTGTATGTATTTGTGTGTGTGTGTGTGTAAGGGTATGTGTGTGTCTATGTTTATGTGCCAATACACTCATTATACCCTTCCGATAGCTTTCCTTGATATATTTAACCTACGTTTTAATATATCACGTCTTCATTTACAACGTTTTAACTTCACTTGTTTACCTAATATAACCCTTTACTGTTGCCTAATCTCTTCATCGATCTCTCTAACCTCTGATGTCTGTCTATCTAGCTTCTCATTTACGTCTATCTATCTATCTCTCTATCTCTCTACCTATCTTCTGATGCTTGTTTGTCTATCTACTCATATATGTCTATCTATATCTCTCTATCTCTATTGTAATGTACATCTATATATCTACCTCTATTATGATGTTTGTCTATCGATCTATCTGTCTTCTGGTGTATGTATTTCTATCTATCAGTTTTCAGATAAATGTATCTTCCTATCTATATTCTAATGTAAATATCTACCTATATATCTGTTTATCAATCTACCTATACGTATCAATCTAAATTCTAATATATATATATATATATATATATATATATATATATATATATATATATACTCACCTATCTATCTACCTATTTATCTTAACCTATACATCTATCTATCCTTTTTCTCTATATACCTATAGCTATTTTGCGTCCCTTTACTTCAAGCCTAAGGATAGATTCAGTATGTTTCAACTCCTCAGGAGTATTGGCTCCTGAACTGCGAGGCTCCATGCCTGTATATTCACCTGGCCTTGGTTCATTCTGTTGCCAACGGAATTACATTAATCTAATCTATTTTTATTATAATACACCAACTTCACTTTGATCGCAACCATAACGACGCCATTTTTAATTGAACCATCATAGTTCAGAGAGAGGAATTATTCTAAAGTTATTGAGCCTTCAGTCGTGTGTGATTCAGTGAAAGTGAGGCCAAGAAGTAGGTCGGCATTCATGAACGATTTCTCTCCCCTTGCATCCTCTGTTTTCTCTCTAAACTATCTATATCTCCCACTCCACACCTCATCGAACTCGTTGTCTCTTTGGCTCTCTCTCTCTCTCTCTCCCCACCAACCGTCAGCAGATGTCAGTGTGAACTGTGATTCACCAATTATTGGTGCCACTTAAAGATCCACTTGGCAGATATTACTCTTTTCATCTTGCAATTGGAGTTATCCCTGTTGTTACTGTCATCAATGGCTTCCCAGCTGTCATTAGCATAGCAATAAGTAGACTGCATTTGGATACCCTCCACCACACACACACTGTTTTTTCTCGCCATTCTATTCAAATATTTATTTTTTTCCTCTGTTAAAATACACATACGAATAAACAAAGTAAATATGACACGTAAAAACATTTAAAATATACAAATATTGTACAATTCCGAAGGGTTTTTTTCTTCTTTCTAATGTCGTTTAATCCTTTGTCATCCATTTTGTGGCCGTTATTATAAAGGCATTAATAAATTATAATTTATTTATGCAGAATAATTAGAAAATGCTTAAACAAAAACATAAACAAAGAAAACACAAAAATTAAAGCTTCGTTTAGGGATAATTTACTTAGCTCTCTCTCTCTCTCTCTCTCTCCCTCTCTCTCTCTCTCTCTCTCTCTCTCTCTCTCTCTCTCTCTCTCTCTCTCTATATATATATATATATATATATATATATATATATATATATATATATATATATATATATGCTTGAATATCTGGTCAGAGTAAGCAAACACGGTTAGGTAAGTAACGACACGCATCTCTCACTTATATATATATATATAAACTTTAATATAGAAATGGCTTCTACAGGACTAGAACTGTTTCATTCGAAATAAATCATCTGGAAAGCCGTATATATATATATATATATATATATATATATATATATATATATATATATATATATATATATATATATATATATATATATATATATATATATATATATACGGCTTTCCAGATGATTTATTTCGAATGAAACAGTTCTAGTCCTGTAGAGAGAGAGACGTTTACATGAAAGTAGTACACACACGTATGTATATAGAAAGATAAAACAAAGAAAGAGACAGACATGCAATCTGATAAATCATATAAATATACTCATCAGCATGTACTTACAGACACACACACACATATATATACATATTCACATATACATACATACATATACATGTATACATACATATATATATATACATATTCACATATACATACCTACATATACATGTATACATACATATATATATATATACATATTCACATATACATACATACATATACATGTATACATACATATATAAATATATGTATACATATATACATATATGTACATACATATATACATATATACATATATGTATACATGCATATATGTGTGAGTATAAACACATACACATATATACATTAGATAAATATAATTACCACGTCAAGCGGATCTGGTGTGTATGACTGTTTGTAAGATCGAATTAGGAATACCATAAAACACCGTAGTGGGTCGATAACTGAAGTCTTTTGACCCCAAACCACATTTTATTGTGACCCCTACTCAGTTAAAGGATCTCTTTTTACGGCTATCTGCTCGGCCAGATCTTTATTTCTACACAGAATAGAATCACGTTTGTCGCAGTCAAAGGGACTTTATCACCGTCCATCGCTTTGCTTTCACGTCTCAGATATATATATATATATATATATATATATATATATATATATATATATACAAACATACAGACATATATATACACACATATATATGCACGTAAACATACACATATATACATACATACACATATATATACAGATACACACACACATATATACATATATATATATATACATACAGATATATACAGAAACATACACATATACACACACAGATATATACACATAAACATACATAGATATACATATATACATACGCACACTATGTATGTATTGTATATATATATATACATACACACACACATGTGTATATATACATGATTCCATCGTGTCATTCAGAGAGGCAAGCCAGGCCATCTATAATATAACCTGAATATAGAAGTATAAGAGATCTACTTTGTTTTATTAGAACAAAGTGGGTGGGATAATGTGTAGATTATCTCCCCTCCACACCAGGGACGTACGGACCTTCACACGAAGCAGAACCACACATTTGCCAGTTATCAGATCCTTTCGACCATGAAAAACATATGATCGGAGCATATTACAAATGATTACATTCTAGAATTTCTTCACCTCTTTGTATAGTACATCATACGTATACACACACACACACACACACATATATATATATATATATATATATATACAGACATTTATATATGCGCACATACATATATTCACACATACATAAATATCTATATATATATACACACACACACAGACACACACACACACACACACACACACACACACACACACACGTATATATATATATATATATATATATATACACACACACACACACATCATGTATATACATATATGAGTTCCGGGTTCAATCGGTGCTAACCGCAGTAAATAAGATACGTAGATAAGTAAATAAGATACGTAAATAAGTAAATAAGATACGTAGATAAGTAAATAAGATACGTAGATAAGTAAATAAGATACGTAAATAAGTAAATAAGATACGTAGATAAGTAAATAAGATACTCAATACATTAGAGTGAATTAAACAGATCTCGCCCAGTAGAAGCCATTTCTATATTAAACATGATATATATATATAAATGGCGTCTACAGGACTAGAACTGTTTCATTCGAGGGAAATCATATATATATATATATATAGTTTCAGCCCTTATTCGTGTTTTCTGTAGCTCCACCTGATTTCCTTTCTTATCTAAGATGTTTTATGCTCCGTCCTCCAAAAGGTGTCTCTTGGAAATGATGGGATTTTAGGACACTTTAGCTCTATCATTTACGGACCTTCCGGCCCCTAAGAAGCGCCTTTATTAGTTGATCTTTGAGGAACACCAGTAAAATCTCCCCCACAAATAGTCTTACATTTCAGAAAAGGACACGTTCACGTTGGTTAACATGGTGCTAGGTTTCGTACACATAGGGTAAAAGTAACTGGATGGGCCAAACTAGAATGCTTTTGATCATCTGTCTACACGATCAAAGCTGATCTGAGGCTAAACAACCATAACTAGTTTCTTCATATATTTTGTATATTTGATTATATATATATATATATATATATAAGTTTATCCCGGGTTCAATCGGGGGTAACCACAGTAAGTAAGGTACTCAATGCAAAGCAGAGTATATCTAATATAGAAAAGGCTTCTACAAGTTTCCTGGTGATTTCTCCCGATTGAAACAGTTCTAGTCCTGTAGAAGCCTTTTCTATATTATATACATATATATATATATATATATATATATATATATATATATATATAGTGTGTATATATAGTGTATGTATATATATATATATATATATATATATATATATATCATATATATATATATATATATATATATATAGTGTGTGCGTGTATATATATATATAATATATATAATATATAGTGTGTGTATATATATAATATATATATAGTGTGTGAGTGTATATATATATATATATATATATATATATAGTGTATATATATATTATTTTGTATCCAATGTCGATACTTCTTTTCTTTCCCGCGTGTTTGTCTTTCATACCGTATTGTTCTTGTCTTAAATGACGTCGTTCATGTTGTGTCTTTTCGATCTATCTTCGTTTTCTTCCTTTCTAGTCAATCTTGTCTTCATCGACGCCATTTCTCTCCTTGTTTTTACGTTGATGCCCAGATTGTTGTCTTTTAACAATAACCCCCACCCTATATATATATATATATATATATATATATATATATATATATATATATATATATATAGTGGGAGTTATATATATATTATATTATATATCGATAAAACCCGCTGCAATTAATTATCAATGGAGTTAAAGCTCACCTCAGATTGATTAAACCAGACAGTCACTACCTTACCTTACCACCACACACACACATACTGTGTGCGAACACAAACATACACAGACATATATACATATGACCCGTATATATATACACATTTACTGAAACTCATACATACATACACATGAAGGCGTAGACATACATATATACATACATACAAACATATACAGAATCATACATATACATACATACACATGAAGACAACACAATCATACATATACACAAACGCACACACACACACACACACACACACACACACACATACACACATACACACACACACACACACACAATGTGTTTCATTTCTGTTCTTTTGTTGTTATTGTTTTCTTTTGTAATATTCTGTCTTAGATTTTTGCATTGTGTTCTTCCCCACCCCAATATCACCTAACCAAGCAACTACCACCACCACCACCACTACAACTACCACCACCACCACCACAACTACCACCACCACCACAACTAACACCACCACCACCACCACCACAACTACCACCACCATACCACCACAACTACCACCACCACAACTACCACCACCACCACCACAACTACCACCACCCCACCACCACAACTACCACCACCACCACCACAACAACCACCACCACAACTACCACCACCCCACCACCACAACTACCACCGCCACAACTACCACCACCCCACCACCACAACTACCACTACCACCACCACCACCACCACCACCACAACTACTACCACCGCCGCCACAACAAAAACCACCACAATCACCGCCGCCGTCACCAACAACTATAATAGAATTATAACAACGTTAATACAACAACAACAACAACAACAACCATGAGACGGCGACAAAGACAACAACCACAACAACAACATTATGACTACAGAAAAACAAAAACAACAAACACGACGACGTCGTCCAACAACATCGATAGAAGAAGAAGAAGAAGAAGAAGAAGAAGAAGAAGAAGAAGAAGAAGAAGAAGAAGAAGAAGAAGAAGAAATTAAAGTACAAGTGGGGGGAGGAGGGTAAGAAATAAAATTGAAGAAACAACGACAACAATAACAATAACAAAAACAACGACAACAAAAACAACAATAAAATCAACAATAAAAACAACAATAAAAACAACAACAATAATAACTACTAAAATAAAATATAATTTCTCATTAAAATTTCCGTAACCTTGCAGTAATTAGCTTTAGTTTGGTAATGAGAAGCAATAATGGTGGCAGTAGCAGACAAATGGTATCGGAATTATTGGTAAAACCTCATTGGTCATCTTCTTGACCGTCTTCTTCATCTTCTTCATTTATCTTCCTCATCCTTCTTCATTTATCTTCTTCCTCATCCTTCTTCTCCTTCCATTTCTCTCTCTTTCCCTCCATCTCTTTCATCCTCGCCTCTTTTCTTTCCATCTCTTTCCCTTCTTCGCCTCTTTCATCTCCATTCTTCTTCTTCCATCTATCTCTTTTCCTTCTTTTCTTATATCTCCTAAACCCCCCCCCCCCCTCCGTCTCTTCTTCGTCCCCCTTCTTGTCTTCCTTCCCTCTCTCTTTCCCTTCTTTTCTTACCCTCCACCCCTTCCTTCGTCTCTTTCGCCCTCGTTCCTGCTTTCATTTCTCCTTTATCCCCCACCAACTTCTTTCCTATTTTTCGCTCCTTCCCCCCTTCTCTTCCTTCACAAGTCTCCCCACCCTTCCAGTCCCTTCCACTTCCTTTAATTTCCACCCCCTATCTCTCCTTATTTCTCTCTCTCTTCCTCTCTCTATCTACCCCTCCCTCTCTCTCTCTCTCCCTGTCTATCTCTCTATATACCCCTCCCCCTCTCTCTCTCTCTCTCTCTCTCCCTGTCTATCTCTCTATCTACCCCTCTCTCCCTCTCTCTCTCTCTATCCCTGTCTATCTCTATCTACCCCCCTACCCCCCCTCTCTATCCCTGTCTATCTCTCTCAATTCTGTTCTTTCTACATCTTGTCTTTTCATTTTCTTTTTTAATTTTCTTTTTTTCTTCTTCCTATCAATTAATCGATATCACGATCTTTATTGTGATCATGACGATTACAATCATCATCATCACCAACATCATCGCAGTCATCATCACCATCACTATCATCATCATTACTTTCATCACCACCACTCCCACCACCACCATCATCACCACTACCACCACCACCGCCATCATC
>CAXHJY010000621.1:7500-15000 GCA_964016885.1 Eledone cirrhosa | reverse complement strand
TCTCTCTCTCTCTATCTCTTTTTCTATGTTGCTTTCTCTGTCTTTCTCTTGTGTGTTTTATTGTATTTGTCTCTTTTGGCTCTCGTTGCCCACTTCTCTCTCTCTCTCTCACTCTTTTCACTCCCTCTTTCACTATGTATTCACTCTCCCTCCTCCTCCTCCTTCTCCTGTCATGTCTTTGTTTCATTCTACTTCTCTCTATATATCTCTCTCTCTCTCACTTATATATATATATATATATCCTTCTCTCTATATGTCTTTACCTATCTGTCTATCTCTCTCTCATATATATATATATATACCCCCCCTCTCTCTCTCTCTCTCTCTCTCTCTCTCTCTCTCTCTCTCTCTCTCTCTCTCTCTCTCTGCTTTCCAATCCAAGAAGCCGTATCTGCCGACCAGAGACCATTCATCATTATTACAGAGTTTGTTACTACTAATTCACTTGAAGTGTTTTAACAGCAACGAATTACTTTCACGAACATTCTTTTTCTTTTTGTCTTTTCTACCCCCCCCCCCTATTCTCCACCCAACAACTCCAACCTCCACATTACATTCTCTTCCATCCTTTCGTTTCAACTCTTCTCTTCTCTCTTCTCGCATTTGAAACCATTTTGCCAGTACATCCCTTTAATGGCTACATCAGATTATCGTCTGCCAACCTAATGCAATTAGATGTAATATTTTTATTTATTTCTTTGGGGTTTTTTTTTCATCTCTCCATCTCTTTTTCTTTCTCTCACACAGCCTCTCTCTCTCACACACACATAGTCTCGTTTTCTCTCTCTCCACCCCCACTCTCTCTTACACACACACACACACACACAGTCTAACACACACAGTCTAACACACACAGTCTAACACACACACACACACACACACACACACACACACACACACACACACACTCTCTCTCTCTCTCTCTCTCTCTCTCTCTCTCTCTCTCTCTCTCTCTCTACCTTTCATTAGCTCTACCAATAGATTCCTTTAAACCAATCTTACCTTCTTATATTTATAATAATGACTGACAGATTCTCAGCTAATCACTTTTATTTATATTATTTATATTATTATTTTGTTTTTTGCCTTGTCTTTTCTTTTTGGCAAACTGTTGCAGTTTCCCCGTTGGTGACTCCCCCCACCTCAAACCAATACCACCTCCAATATCACCATCACCTCCATCATGGCCACCGCTATCCAAACCATCATCAAACTACACTGTCATCTCAATTACTACAATCACCTCCATCATGGCCACCACTGTAAACCTCCAAAACCATCATCACCACCACCACCACCACCACTCACCTCCATCATGGTCGCCACTCTAAACTCCGCCCAAACCATTACCACCACCACCGCCACCTCCACCACTATCACCACTATGACCATCAATGCCACCAGTTTAATTTCCTCCAACCACTGCTATTATTTCTACTATTACCACCACTGTCATCGCCACCACCACTGTCACCACCACCACCACTGTCATCACCACCACCACTGTCATCACCACCACCACTGTCACCACCACCACCACTGTCACCACCACCACCACTGTCATCACCACCACCACTGTCACCACCACCACCACTGTCACCACCACCACCACTGTCATCACCACCACCACTGTCATCACCACCACCACTGTCACCACCACCACCACCACCACCGCTATACACAACCACCACAATCTTATCTTGGTCACCACCACCGCCAACACAATTGTTACCCTAACAAGCACACTACGATTCTCATAACCAACACTATCATCATCGCTATTATCCTACCCCCCCCCACCATTGCTAATTTCTAACAACCAAATACCAAAACCACTACCACCAACGCCAATTTCTTACCACCAATACTACCCCCTCTCCCCCTGTCACTACCACCACCACTATCAAAGCCAATTTCTTACCACCAACACTACCCCCACTGTCACCATCACGACCATTATAACTACTTTATCAACCAGCTCTAGTACTAACACTACTACTGTCACAAACCACTTTACAACACCACCACAACTATATCATCTTCACCACATTATTGTAACCCCCACAACGAACATCACACACAAAAAATAACAATACCAAAACAACACCACTAATTATACCAATATCAAGAGCTTCACCATTCAATACCTTTACAATACCATCACACATCTCTACACTCCCCCCCCCCCCACCTACCAGCACCAGCGCCACCAACATCAATACCATCACGATTCACCATTACTTCAACCACTGACCAAACCCCGCCACCCCCTCCAATAGCCATTAGCAATAACAGTAACAGCACCAACAGCTACGAAATAACATTAATAGAAACATTGCCACCATTAACAATGTGGACATCAGCACTAACACCATAGACGTCTTCACAGCAGCAGATATAACATTAGGCCACTTATAGCATTAATACCAGTAATAACAACACTAACAACATTGGGCCGCATACAACATTAATACCAGCAGTGTATATACTGGACCATGTGTATAACATCACTAGGACCAGTACTGACCACAACAACAACCACCAAAACAACCATAACAACAACCATCTCACGAATGACACCTACACCAACAACAACAACCATCTCACGAACCTCACCAACAACAACCACCACCAAAACAACCATAACAACCATCTCACGAACAACACCCACACCACCAACAACAACAACAACAACAACCATAACAACCACCATCTCACGAACCACACCCACAGCAACAACGACAAACATCACAACAACCATCAAAACAACTACAACAACAACAGCGGTAGTAGATTATCAATCGTCTGTCTCTTTCGAACCTGATTCAGATCAAAATCGTCAACATTCGGAAGACTGGTTTTATCCCTCAACAGCAGAGACGACTTGTTAAAATAGAAACAAAATAATAAAGATAATATAAAAACTAGAAAAAATAAAAATTAGAATAAAAAATAAAAAGTAAAATGAAAAAATAGAAAATAAAAATAAAAAATGAAATATAAAAAATGAATACATAAAAATTACGAAAAACAAAAGACAAACAAAAGCCCACAACAAAAACAATAGAATACAACAACACCAACACCACCAACACAACCAACAACACCAACGCCAAACACCAACACCAACCAACACCACCCAACACCACCCAACAACACCAACAACACCACCCAACAACACCCAACACCACCAACACAACCAACAACACCAACGCCAAACACCAACACCAACCAATGCCAACCAACACCAACCAACAACACCAACAACACCACCCAACAACACCCAACAGCACCCAACACCACCAACAACACCAACAACACCAACACAACCAACAACACCAACACCACCAACACAACCAACAACACCAACACCACCAACACAACCAACAACACCAACACAACCAACAACACCAACCAACAACAGCATCAACACCACCCAACATCACCCAACAACACCATCAACACCAACCAACACCAACCAACACCACCACCACCAACCAATGCCAACCAACACCATCAACAACACCAACCAACAACACCACCAACACCAACCAACACCAACCAACACCACCACCACCAACCAATGCCAACCAACACCACCAACAACACCAACCAACAACACCACCAACACCACCCAACAACACCAACACCACCAACAACACCACCACCACTAATACTAACCAACACCACCAACAACACCACCACCCAACACCACCAACAACACCACCACCAACAACAACACCACCAACAACAACACCACCACCAACAACACCATCACCCAACACCACCAACAACACCACCACCCAACACCACCAACACCAACAACACCACCAACACCAACACCAGCACCAACACCCAAACCATAACAACATAATCACCCAAACAAAGAAAACAACACTAGTGCAATATTTGATAGTATCCAGGGAATTTACGTCCATTGACAACTTTTTTTTGTTTTGTTTTTCTGTAATATTTTTTATGTGAGGAACTTTCAACAATGCAGCAAATATGTCTTTAGTACGTTACTACATGAAGTTATGGTGTCGAAGCTTTTATCTCTAAATATACTACAGCCATCCATTTTGTTTTTTGCTATTTTTTGGTTTTTTACAAAAGGAGAAAAAAGAAATAACAAAATGGAGTTTAATTTTTTGTTGTTTGTTTTCTAATTCTTATCCCCCCTTTTAACCTCTTTTTTCAAAATTATTTATTTTTCGTCCGCTATATTTTATTTAAGTTAACTTCACAGTCATTCGAGTTCATTGTGTTTCCTGTTACCAAACGGAGGCTAAATGAAAACTAGAACTACTTATAATTGGTTTTAACTTTTGGCTTTAAAAAAACATTTTTTTTCTGTCTTTCTACAAATTTACTCTAAGTTAAATAACTATAAACTTGACATTCTCGGTTTCAGCGGTTATTTAGGGAATACAATACTCCATGTGGGTTTTAACACTGTATCCCAGTTTTCTTCCTAACGTCAATAAAATGTTGCTACTCACAACACGAGTATATTACGTGGATTATAAAGGTGATTGGGTTACCTCAGATAAATCGGCTCCAGGTGCATTTTACCCACTACAATGATATAGATAAATTCCAAAATTTATATTACATACATACTTACATTATATAGTATCGGTAGAGGGTTGGACGCCATGCTTTCTAGCTACGTCCCTTTACGGTCTGAGTTCAAATCCCGCCGATGTTAACTTTGCCTTTCATCCTTACGGGGTCTATAAAATAAAGTACCAGTAATGTACTGGGTAATTGCTGGCCTTGTGCCAAAAGTAGAAACAATTATATATATATATATATATATATATATATATATATATATATATATATATATATATATATATATATATATATATATATATATATATATATATATATATATTAAAATAACAGATTAAAGTTTAAGCAAAGAATCGCTGCTTTCACCCTGAACGGGATCTTCTGTAAGTATGTATGTAATATATATATATACATTCAGGGTGTCCCCAAAAATGTGTAAACACTCCTAAAAAAAGTGTGTATATATTTTGGGAGGACACCCTATATATATATCCGTATGTGGTTGACGGCTGAGAGAATGTGTGTGTGTGTGTGTGTATATATATATATATATATATATATATATATATATATATATATATATACACACACACACACACACACAATGATCATAGATTAAGGTATCATACCAAGACCTATGTATGTTTATTATATATAAACATATTGTATACACTTACAAATATGCCTCTATTATGAATCATGCTATGTTAGTGCAACTGAAATATATATATATATATATATATATATATATATATATATATATATACATGCATATACGTATTATACTGATAAAGTCGACTTATGTTATGAAGTACGTGGCATCTCTTTGACTCGGTATCACTTGCCCCTTTCCATCCCAGGGGTTTTTAAACTACAACCCCCGAGAATACTAAGAGGTCTTTTGATCACAGTAGTTGCCGTCTAGCTACACTACAGCGCTGATCGAGCAGACCTATCATCAACATCAAAGACATTCTCGTCATAATGATCCAATCTTTTCAAATCTAGTTTATTTCTGACTGCATTAAACAGTTTATCCGTCCTTCTTCAGTGTGACGGTAATGTGTGGCTTAAGAGATCTGGCTGTCCTAACTAAAAGGTCGGAGCCACGTAATGCCCCCACCCACAACACATATCCTCCCATACCTCGTTCGCTATTTTATAATGTAGTTGGGATTGTATGTGTCTTATTAATAGGTAAATGACACTTAACTCTTGATAGAGTCGTAGGGACACTGTCCTGACTTTCAGTGTGTCTTGGACATTTGAAACCTGGCGGAGCCCATCGCTCTCCAGATAGGAACACAGTCGAATTCTTCAAGAGAGAGAGAGAGACAGAGAGACAGAGAGAGAGAGACAGAGAGACAGAGAGTGAGAGAGACAGAGAGAGAGACATAGAGAGACAGAGAGAGACAGAGAGACAGAGAGAGAAGACAGAGAGAGACAGAGAGAGAAGACAGAGAGACAGAGAGAGAAGACAGAGGGAGAAGACAGAGAGAGAGAGAGAGAGAGAGAGAGAGAGAGAGAGAGAGAGAGAGAGAGAGAGAGAGAGAAGGGGCGGGGAGGGGAGAACTGACCCTAGTGCGAGACAGGGATTTTATTTATCGACCTCGAAAGGATGAGATTCGAACACAGAGCGCAATGAGCCAAAACTAATCTTGAAGCGTTTTGTATCCGGCACTCTACCGATTCTACCAATCTACCTCTTTATTATACAGGGTGTCCCCCAAAAATGTACACACACTTCAACAACATTCTAATAAATATTGCCTGTACAGTAATCAAAGTGTGTATACATTTTTAGGGGACACCCTGTATATGTACAATATTGATTTATACTACTGACATAAAGAAGGGGGTTAGGGTGATACAAAACAGTTAAATCAATACCAAGATATTACTGGTTTCCTCTGCTTAACTACAGATAAAAAAAAAATTGTCGATCGACTTCCGTCAAATCGGACCGAGGAAACAATGTTTCCATTGGTCTTCCAAATTGCTAATAATATCTACTGGCTGCAACTCCAGGTAGAAGGAGCAACGTGAAATAAAGTGTCTTGCTCAAGGACATAACGCATCGCCCGGTCCAGGAATCGAACTCACAACCTCACGATTGCGAATCCAATTCTCTAACCAATCAGTTCCATCTCCTATGAATATCTGAATGGAGGGTAGCCTGAAAGTTCTAAATGGAAGTACCAATAACTAAACCCTGTAAGTCCTCTAGTCCAACAATCTAGAGTTGCTGTCACTACATTAAATGTAACTTTGGATAAATAAATATTTACAGGGACAAGTGTGTGGAGATTTTAAAGAGTTACGGACATAGATATATATGTACATAATATATATTTCTTTATTTGCCACAAGGGCGCACAAGAAAAGGGGACAATACAAGGACAGATTCCGGGGATTTTACATAAAGTCGTGTAAAAATATTGAAACAAGTAATTATAACAATCGAAATCTCCAATAGGGGGGAGGCGCCACAGGTGGGTTGTTTAATACCCCGTCGATAGAAAAACCCTCAACTTCAGGAGCGTGTTGTGCAAGTGCTCCCTTCTTCCTTTTGCTCTCTTCTTTAACCTACAGGTTTATAAACAGAGAAGGCCCAATCACTCGAGCCATTTTCGTTTCATTCACCCGCCTTTCAGTAAATTTACTGGGGTGGATAATTATTTTGTCTGACGAATGAACTGGATGTTCCTTGCAAGAATCATTTAGTTTCTTGAAACCTTAGGTAATGAAATGGTTATATTGTGTTGTTTATTATGTAATTAAATATACATATGTGTGTGTGTACATATATATATATATATGTACACACACATATATATATATGTGTGTGTGTGTGTGTGTATATATATGTACACATATATATATATATATAATATATTCATTATATATATGTATATATGTATG
>CAXHJY010000618.1:17500-20000 GCA_964016885.1 Eledone cirrhosa | reverse complement strand
TTAACGCCGACGGCAGAGGTCAACTGGTTTCGACGGCTATTTCTGGTGCGTTATGGTCCATCTGGTTCCTTACAACACCTCCTTCGTTATATATATATATATATATATATATATATATATATATATATTCTCCCTTCCTCTCTCTCTATATATACTAGTAAATACGATTAAAAAACATTTTTTAAAAATATATTAAGAACCTTTTCCAAGTAACTTATTCACTATTTTGAAAATTTGGAGGTGAATCACAGTTATTATCGAGTGGTTGCTATTTGCAGTATAGCGATATAAGGTTGCACTTACCAATGAAACGGTCGTAAATACCTGGATAAAATCCTTTTTCTAATGCTTACCTGAGTCTAGATGCTGCTAATCACTCGAGGTTGCGTCACTCGACCTCCAATACAGTGTTTACCTCTGATCAAATCCTCAGAATACTAGAGAACTCACATAAGGCAATGGTATATATAGAGATACAGCGTAGAATCAAAACTATAACAATTATAACATATAATGATAAATAGGTAAAGAAGTTACAGATGTAAAAAAAATAAATAAAATAAAATAAAAAATAAGTAAAAGTATATAAGTACAGAATACGATAGTTGATAATAGTGGTGGTGAGTAAGTGTCCGTATAAGGATGTAGGGTGGAGGTAGTACTAACAGGAAAAGCAACATTAGATACATACATAGATACGTGTAGAGAGTAAGAGGTAGTAACACATGACAGATAAAAGAAAAAACAATAAATTAAAAATTAAGTGAGATACGAGGATGAAACATAAGGGCTAAGGATGGATGAGGAAAAGGGGGGGGGGTTGATATGTGTGTGGGGGTCAATATTTAGCCTACTGATTGTCTTATCTTAATGGGGTTGATGTGGCTTCAGGGAGAGAGAGTGAAAGAAAGGTTAGGAGATTTATGATCTAGTGATCAGTCGGTTAGTTAACAGCTAATAACAGTGGGGTGGAATGTATTCCGTACGTTAACATCCGGGTGGTTCAGTTCGAATTTTGGGATTGCTGGGTCGAATCATGTTGGCTTGAAATTTGTGAACTTGGTAGCTCCTTTGTGCCTACAGAAAACTGATATCCAAAACACAATTATTTTGTCTGATGAACGAGCGTCACGTTTCTGTAAGAATCGTTTAGTTTCTTGAAACCTTTGGTAATGGAGTAACTATATTATGTTGTTTATTATGTAATTATATATATATATATATATATATATATATATATATATATATATATATATATAAATATATATAATTACAATTGAGCAAACATACATATGATAAACTATACAACTGGGACCTCTTCCAAAACATATATAGGAACAACAATAACAACAGCAGCAACAATAACAACATCAACAACAACAACAACAACAACAGCAATGACAACAATAACAACAACAGTAACAGCAACAACAACAATAACAACAACAGCAACAACAACAATAACAACAACAGCAACAACAACAGCAACAACAACAGCAACAACAACAACAATACCAGCAGCAACAGCAATAACAACCACAACAACAACAACAACAACAACAGCAACAACAACAACAATACCAGCAGCAACAGCAATAACAACCACAACAACAATACCAACAATAGCAACAACAACAGTAACAGCAACGACAACAACAACAGCAGTACCAGCAGTAACAACAACAACAGCAGCAATAACAACAACAACAGCAGCAATAACAACAATAACAGCAGCAATAACAACAACAACAACAGTAACAGCAAAAACAGCAGCAGTAACAGCAATAACAGCAGCAATAACAACAACAGCAGTAACAACAATAACAGCAGCAATAACAACAACAGCAGTAACAACAATAACAGCAGCAATAACAACAACAGCAGTAACAGCAACAACAGCAGCAGTAACAGCAATAACAACAACAGCAGTAACAACAATAACAGCAGCAATAACAACAACAGCAGTAACAACAATAACAGCAGCAATAACAACAACAGCAGTAACAGCAATAACAGCAGCAATAACAACAACAGCAGTAACAGCAATAACAGCAGCAATAACAACAACAGCAGTAACAACAATAACAGCAGCAATAACAACAACAGCAGTAACAGCAATAACAGCAGCAATAACAGCAGCAATAACAACAACAGCAGTAACAACAATAACAGCAGCAATAACAACAACAGCAGTAACAACAATAACAGCAGCAATAACAACAACAGCAGTAACAGCAATAACAGCAGCAATAACAACAACAGCAGTAACAACAATAACAGCAGCAATAACAACAACAGCAGTAACAGCAACAACAGCAGCAGTAACAGTAATAACAGCAGCAATAACAACAACAGCAGTAACAACAATAACAGCAGCAATAACAACAACAGCAGTAACAGCAAAAACAGCAGCAATAACAACAACAGCAGTAACAACAATAACAGCAGCAATAACAACAACAGCAGTAACAGCAATAACAGCAGCAATAACAACAACAGC
>CAXHJY010000617.1:0-29000 GCA_964016885.1 Eledone cirrhosa | reverse complement strand
TTCTGACATGTGATGTTATGGACATCTCTGCCCCTGTGGCTAATAATTCTGACATGTAATGTTATGGACATCTCTGCCCCTGTGGCTAATAATTCTGGCATGTAATGTTATGGTCATCTCTGCCCCTGTGGCTAATAATTCTGAGAGAGATGAAACAAGTGAGGGATTAGAGTGTTGAAACAAGAGAGAGAGAGCGAGATGAAATGAGAGAGTGAGAGCGAGATGAAACGAGACAAGGAGAGCGAGATGACACGAGAGAGTGAGAGCGAGATGAAACGAGAGAGTGAGAGCGAGATGAAACGAGAGAGAGAGAGCGAGATGAAATGAGAGAGAGAGAGCGAGATGAAATGAGAGAGAGAGAGCGAGATGAAATTGAGAGAGTGAGAGCGAGATGAAACGAGAGAGAGAGAGCGAGATGAAACGGGAGGGAGAGAGAGATGAAACGAGAGAGAGAGGAAACAAGAGTAGAGAGCGAGTTGAAACAGGAGAGAGAGAGAGCGAGATGAAACAGGAGAGAGAGAGAGCGAGATGAAACAGGACAGAGAGAGCGAGATGAAACGAGAGGGAGAGAGAGATAGAGGGAGATGAAACGACAGAGAGAGAGACAGATGAAACGAGAGAGAGAGATAGAGATGAAACGAGAGAGAGAGATAGAGATGAAACGAGAGAGAGGAAGAGTGAGATGGAACGAGAGAGAGGAAGAGAGAGATGGAACGAGAGAGAGGAAGACAGAGATGAAACGAGAGAGAGCGAGATGAAACGAGAGAGAGAGAGAGAGGGAGATGAAATGAGAGAGAGGAAGAGAGAGAGCGCGAGATGAAACGATAGAGAGAGAGCGCGAGATGAAACTCTGTCATGTAATGTTATGCACATATCTGCCCTTCGGGCTAATAATTGTCATGTAATGTTATGGACATCTCTGCCCCTGTGGCTAATAATTCTGACATGTAATGTTATGGACATCTCTGCCCCTGTGGCTAATAATTCTGACATGTAATGTTATGGACATCTCTGCCCCTGTGGCTAATAATTCTGACATGTAATGTTATGGACATCTCTGCCCCTGTGGCTAATAATTCTGACATGTAATGTTATGGTCATCTCTGCCCCTGTGGCTAATAATTCTGAGAGAGATGAAACAAGTGAGGGATTGGAGTGTTGAAACAAGAGAGAGAGAGCGAGATGAAATGAGACGGGGAGAGCGAGATGAAACGAGAGAGTGAGAGCGAGATGAAACGAGAGAGTGTGAGCGAGATGAAACGAGAGAGAGAGAGCGAGATGAAACGGGAGGAAGAGAGAGATGAAACGAGAGAGAGAGGAAACAAGAGAGAGGAAACGAGAGTAGAGAGCGAGATGAAACAGGAGAGAGAGAGAGCGAGATGAAACGAGAGGGAGAGAGAGATAGAGGGGGATGAAACGACAGAGAGAGAGACAGATGAAACGAGGGAGATAGAGCTGAAATGAGAGAGAGAGAGAGAGATGAAACGAGAGAGAGCGAGATGAAACGAGAGAGAGAGACAGAGCGAGATGAAACGAGAGAGAGGAAGAGAGCGCGAGATGAAACGAGAGAGAGAGAGAGAGAGCGCGAGATGAAACTCTGTCATGTAATGTTATGGACATATCTGCCCTTGGGGCTAATAATTGTCATGTAATGTTATGGACATCTCTGCCCCTGTGGCTAATAATTCTGTCATGTAATGTTATGGACATCTCTACCCCTGTGGCTAATAATTCTGTCATGTAATGTTATGGACATCTCTGCCCCTGTGGCTAATAATTCTGACATGTAATGTTATGGACATCTCTGCCCCTGTGGCTAATAATTCTGACATGTAATGTTATGGACATCTCTGCCCCTGTGGCTAATAATTCTGAGAGAGATGAAACGAGGGATTAGAGAGAGATAAAACAAGTGAGGGATTACAGTGTTGAAACAAGAGAGGAAGAGAGAGAGAGAGCGAGATGAAATGAGACAGGGAGAGCGAGATGAAACGCGAGAGTGAGAGAAGCGAGATGAAACGAGAGAGTGAGAGCGAGATGAAACGAGAGAGATAGAGAGCGAGATGAAACGAGACAGAGAGAGCGAGATGTAATGAGAGAGAGAGCGGGATGGAACGAGACAGAGAGGAAACGAGAGAGAGAGGAAACGAGAGAGAGGAAACGAGAGTAGAGAGCGAGATGAAACAGGAGAGAGAGAGAGAGATGAAACGAGAGGGAGAGAGAGATGAAACGAGAGAGAGGAAGAGAGAGATGGAACGAGAGAGAGGAAGACAGAGATGAAACGAGAGAGAGTGAGAGTGAGATGAAACGAGTGAGAGAGAGCGCGAGATGAAACGACAGAGAGAGAGACAGATGAAAGGAGGGAGATAGAGATGAAACGAGAGAGAGGAAGAGAGAGATGGAACGAGAGAGAGGAAGAGAGAGATGGAACGAGAGAGAGGAAGACAGAGATGAAACGAGAGAGAGCGAGATGAAACGAGAGTGCGAGATGAAACGAGAGAGAGGAAGAGAGAGAGCGCGAGATGAATCTCTGTCATGTAATGTAATGGACATATCTGCCCTTGGGGCAAATAATTGTCATGTAATGTTATGGACATCTCTGAACCTGTGGCTAATAATTGTGTCATGTAATGTTATGGACATCTCTGCCCCTGTGGCTAATAATTCTGACATGTAATGTTATGGACATCTCTGCCCTGTGTCTAATAATTCTGACATGTAATGTTATGGACATCTCTGCCCCTGTGGCTAATAATTCTGTCATGTAATGTTATGGACATCTCTGCCCCTGTGGCTAATAATTCTGACATGTAATGTTATGGACATCTCTGCCCCTGTGGCTAATAATTCTGACATGTAATGTTATGGACATCTCTGCCCCTGTGGCTAATAATTCTGACATGTAATGTTATGGACATCTCTGCCCCTGTGGCTAATAATTCCGACATGTAATGTTATGGACATCTCTGCCCTGTGGCTAATAATTCTGACATGTAATGTTATGGACATCTCTGCCCCCGTGGCTAATAATTCTGAGAGTGATGAAACAAGTGAGGGATTAGAGAGAGATAAAACAAGTGAGGGATTAGAGTGTTGAAACAAGAGAGAGAGTAAGCGAGATGAAATGAGACAGGGAGAGCGAGATGAAACGCGAGAGTGAGAGAAGCGAGATGAAACGAGAGAGAGAGAGCGAGATGAAACGAGAGAGAGAGAGAGTGAGATGAAACGAGACAGAGAGAGCGAGATGTAATGAGAGAGAGAGAGAGAGAGCGGGATGGAATGAGACAGAGAGGAAACGAGAGAGAGGAAACGAGAGTAGAGAGCGAGATGAAACGAGAGGGAGAGAGAGATGAAACGAGAGAGCGAGTGAGAGATGAGACGAGGGAGATAGAGATGAAACGAGAGAGAGGAAGAGAGAGACGAAGAGAGAGATGGAATGAGAGAGAGGAAGACAGATATGAAACGAGAGAGAGAGTGAGCGAGATGAAACGAGAGAGAGAGAGCGCGAGATGAAACGACAGAGAGAGAGACAGATGAAAGGAGGGAGATAGAGATGAAACGAGAGAGAGGAAGAGAGAGATGGAACGAGAGAGAGGAAGAGAGAGATGGAACGAGAGAGTAGAAGACAGAGATGAAACGAGAGAGAGCGAGATGAAACGAGAGAGCGAGATGAAACGAGAGAGAGAGAGAGCGAGATGAAACGAGAGAGAGAGAGAGCGAGATGAAACGAGAGAGAGGAAGAGAGAGAGCGCGAGATGAAACTCTGTCATGTAATGTTATGGACATATCTGCCCTTGGGGCTAATAATTGTCATGTAATGTTATGGACATCTCTGCCCCTGTGGCTAATAATTCTGTCATGTAATGTTATGGACATCTCTGCCCCTGTGGCTAATAATTCTGTCATGTAATGTTATGGACATCTCTGCCCCTGTGGCTAATAATTCTGACATGTAATGTTATGGACATCTCTGCCCCTGTGGCTAATAATTCTGAGAGAGATGAAACAAGTGAGGGATTAGAGAGAGATAAAACAAGTGAGGGATTAGAGTGTTGAAACAAGAGAGAGAGAGGAAGAGAGAGAGAGAGCGAGATGAAATGAGACAGGGAGAGCGAGATGAAACACGAGAGTGAGAGAAGCGAGATGAAACGAGAGAATGAGAGCGAGATGTAATGAGAGAGAGAGCGGGATGGAACGAGACAGAGAGGAAACGAGAGAGAGAGGAAACGAGAGAGAGGAAACGAGAGTAGAGAGCGAGATGAAACAGGAGAGCGAAAGCGAGATAAAACGAGAGGGAGAGAGAGATGAAAGGAGAGAGCGAGAGAGAGATGAAACGAGGGAGATAGAGATGAAACGGGAGAGAGGAAGAGAGAGATGGAACGAGAGAGAGGAAGAGAGAGATGGAACGAGAGAGAGGAAGACAGAGATGAAACGACAGAGAGAGAGAGCAAGATGAAACGAGAGAGAGAGAACGCGGGATGAAACGAGAGAGAGAGAGCGCGAGATGAAACGACAGAGAGAGAGACAGATGAAAGGAGGGAGATAGAGATGAAACGAGAGAGAGGAAGAGAGAGATGGAATGAGAGAGAGGAAGAGAGAGATGGAACGAGAGAGAGGAAGAGAGAGATGGAACGAGAGAGAGGAAGACAGAGATGAAACGAGAGAGAGAGAGAGCGAGATGAAACGAGAGAGAGAGAGCGCAAGATGAAACGAGAGAGAGAGAGCGCGAGATGAAGCTCTGTCATGTAATGTTATTGACATCTCTGCCCCTGGGACTAGCTCAGGGACTAGCTCCAATTGAGAGTTGTACAATTCCCACTAAACTCGAAACTCCTGGACAATATATACATTTCTTTATAAGTTCCTGTGTATTGTGTCGTTGTATAATGAAACATAAATATATACCATGCATGTCAGTCAGATTTGAACAGAATTATTAGCCACAGGGGCAGAGATGTCCATAACATTACATGACAGAATTATTAGCCACAGGGGCAGAGATATCCATAACATTACATGTCAGAATTATTAGCCACAGGGGCAGAGATGTCCATAACATGTAATGTTATGAACATATCTGCCCCTGTGGCTAATAATTGTCATGCAATGTTATGGTCATCTCTGCGCCTGTGGCTAATAAATTATGAAACGAGAGAGAGAGAGAGCGCGAGATGAAACTCTGTCATGTAATGTTATGGACATATATGCCCTTGGGGCTAATAATTGTCATGTAATGTTATGGACATCTCTGCCCCTGTGGCTAATAATTATGTCATGTAATGTTATAGACATCTCTGCCCCTGTGGCTAATAAATCTGTCATGTAATGTTATGGACATCTCTGCCCCTGTGGCTAATAAATCTGTCATGTAATGTTATGGACATCTCTGTCCCTGTGGCTAATAATTCTGACATGTAATGTTATGGACATCTCTGCCCCTGTGGCTAATAATTGTGACATGTAATGTTATGGACATCTCTGCCCCTGTGGCTAATAAATCTGTCATGTAATGTTATGGACATCTCTGCCCCTGAGGCTAATGATTCTGACATGTAATGTTATGGACATCTCTGCCCCTGTGGCTAATAATTCTGACATGTGATGTTATGGACATCTCTGCCGCTGTGGCTAATAATTCTGACATGTAATGTTATGGACATCTCTGCCCCTGTGGCTAATAATTCTGACAATTAATGTTATGGTCATCTCTGCCCCTGTGGCTAATAATTCTGAGAGAGATGAAACAAGTGAGGGATTAGAGTGTTGAAACAAGAGAGAGAGCGTGATGAAATGAGAGAGTGAGAGCAGATGAAACGAGATAGGGAGAGCGAGATGAAACGAGAGAGTGAGAGCGAGATGAAACGAGAGAGTGAGAGCGAGATGAAACGAGAGAGAGAGTGCGAGATGAAACGAGAGAGAGAGAGCGAGATGAAATGAGAGAGAGAGAGAGCGAGATGAAATGAGAGAGAGAGAGCGAGATGAAACGAGACAGAGAGAGAGCGAGATGAAACGAGAGAGTGAGAGCGAGATGAAATGAGAGAGAGAGAGCGAGATGAAACGGGAGGGAGAGAGAGATGAAACGAGAGAGAGTGGAAACGAGAGAAAGAGGAAACGAGAGTAGAGAGCGAGATGAAACAGGAGAGAGAGAGAGCGAGATGAAACAGGAGAGAGAGAGCGAGATGAAACGAGAGGGAGAGAGAGATAGAGGGAGATGAAACGACAGAGAGAGAGATAGATGAAACGAGAGAGAGAGATAGAGATGAAACGAGAGAGATAGATAGAGATGAAACGAGACAGAGGAAGAGTGAGATGGAACGAGAGAGAGGAAGCGAGAGATGGAACGAGAGAGAGGAAGACAGAGATGAAACGAGAGAGAGAGAGATGAAACGAGAGAGAGAGAGAGCGAGATGAAACGAGAGAGAGGAAGAGAGGGAGCGCGAGATGAAACGAGAGAGAGAGAGCGCGAGATGAAACTCTGTCATGTTATGTTATGGACATATCTGCCCTTGGGGCTAATAATTGTCATGTAATGTTATGGACATCTCTGCCCCTGTGGCTAATAATTCTGACATGTAATGTTATGGACATCTCTGCCCCTGTGGCTAATAATTCTGTCATGTAATGTTATGGACATCTCTGCCCCTGTGGCTAATAATTCTGTCATGTAATGTTATGGACATCTCTGCCCCTGTGGCTAATAATTCTGAGATGTAATGTTATGGACATCTCTGCCCCTGTGGCTAATAATTCTGACATGTAATGTTATGGACATCTCTGCCCTGTGTCTAATAATTCTGACATGTAATGTTATGGACATCTCTGCCCCTGTGGCTAATAATTCTGTCATGTAATGTTATGGACATCTCTACCCCTGTGGCTAATAATTCTGACATGTAATGTTATGGACATCTCTGCCCTTGTGGCTAATAATTCTGACATGTAATGTTATGGACATCTCTGCCCCTGTGGCTAATAATTCTGACATGTAATGTTATGGACATCTCTGCCCCTGTGGCTAATAATTCCGACATGTAATGTTATGGACATCTCTGCCCTGTGGCTAATAATTCTGACATGTAATGTTATGGACATCTCTGCCCCTGTGGCTAATAATTCTGAGAGTGATGAAACAAGTGAGGGATTAGAGAGAGCTAAAACAAGTGAGGGATTAGAGTGTTGAAACAAGAGAGAGAGAGAGCGAGATGAAATGAGACAGGGAGAGCGAGATGAAACGCGAGAGTGAGAGAAGCGAGATGAAACGAGAGAGAGAGAGCGAGATGAAACGAGAGAGAGAGAGAGAGCGAGATGAAACGAGACAGAGAGAGCGAGATGTAATGAGAGAGAGAGAGAGCGGGATGGAATGAGACAGAGAGGAAACGAGAGAGAGGAAACAAGAGTAGAGAGCGAGATGAAACGAGAGGGAGAGAGAGATGAAACGAGAGAGCGAGAGAGAGATGAGACGAGGGAGATAGAGATGAAACGAGAGAGAGGAAGAGAGAGAGGAAGAGAGAGATGGAATGAGAGAGAGGAAGACAGAGATGAAACGAGAGAGAGAGAGAGCGAGATGAAACGAGAGAGAGAGAGCGCGAGATGAAACGAGAGAGAGAGAGCGCGAGATGAAACGACAGAGAGAGAGACAAATGAAAGGAGGGAGATAGAGATGAAACGAGAGAGAGGAAGAGAGAGATGGAACGAGAGAGAGGAAGAGAGAGATGGAACGAGAGAGAGGAAGACAGAGATGAAACGAGAGAGAGCGAGATGAAACGAGAGAGCGATATGAAACGAGAGAGAGAGAGAGCGAGATGAAACGAGAGAGAGGAAGAGAGAGAGCGCGAGATGAAACTCTGTCATGTAATGTTATGGACATATCTGCCCTTGGGGCTAATAATTGTCATGTAATGTTATGGACATCTCTGCCCCTGTGGCTAATAATTCTGTCATGTAATGTTATGGACATCTCTGCCCCTGTGGCTAATAATTCTGACATGTAATGTTATGGACATCTCTGCCCCTGTGGCTAATAATTCTGAGAGAGATGAAACAAGTGAGGGATTAGAGAGAGATAAAACAAGTGAGGGATTAGAGTGTTGAAACAAGAGAGAGAGAAAGAGAGAGAGAGAGCGAGATGAAATGAGACAGGGAGAGCGAGATGAAACGCGAGAGTGAGAGAAGCGAGATGAAACGAGAGAATGAGAGCGAGATGAAACGAGAGAGAGAGAGAGCGAGATGAAACGAGACAGAGAGAGCGAGATGTAATGAGAGAGAGAGCGGGATGGAACGAGACAGAGAGGAAACGAGAGAGAGAGGAAACGAGAGAGAGGAAACGAGAGTAGAGAGCGAGATGAAACAGGAGAGCGAAAGTGAGATGAAACGAGAGGGAGAGAGAGATGAAAGGAGAGAGCGAGAGAGAGATGAAACGAGGGAGATAGAGATGAAACGAGAGAGAGGAAGAGAGAGATGGAACGAGAGAGAGGAAGACAGAGATGAAACGACAGAGAGAGAGAGCGAGATGAAACGAGAGACAGAGAATGCGGGATGAAACGAGAGAGAGAGAGCGCGAGATGAAACGACAGAGAGAGAGACAGATGAAAGGAGGGAGATAGAGATGAAACGAGAGAGAGGAAGAGAGAGATGGAATGAGAGAGAGGAAGAGAGAGATGGAACGAGAGAGAGGAAGAGAGAGATGGAACGAGAGAGAGGAAGACAGAGATGAAACGAGAGAGAGAGAGAGCGAGATGAAACGAGAGAGAGAGAGCGCAAGATGAAACGAGAGAGAGAGAGCGCGAGATGAAGCTCTGTCATGTAATGTTATTGACATCTCTGCCCCTGGGACTAGCTCAGCGACTAGCTCCAATTGAGAGTTGTACAATTCCCACTAAACTCGAAACTCCTGGACAATATATACATTTCTTTATAAGTTCCTGTGTATTGTGTCGTTGTATAATGAAACATAAATATATACCATGCATGTCAGTCAGATTTGAACAGAATTATTAGCCACAGGGGCAGAGATGTCCATAACATTACATGACAGAATTATTAGCCACAGGGGCAGAGATGTCCATAACATTACATGTCAGAATTATGAGCCACTGGGGCAGAGATGTCCCTAACATTACATGTCAGAATTATTAGCCACAGGGGCAGAGATGTCCATAACATTACATGACAGAATTATTAGCCACAGGGGCAGAGATGTCCATAACATGTAATGTTATGGACATATCTGCCCCTGTGGCTAATAATTGTCATGTAATGTTATGGTCATCTCTGCGCCTGTGGCTAATAAATTATGAAACGAGAGAGAGAGAGCGCGAGATGAAACTCTGTCATGTAATGTTATGGACATATATGCCCTTGGGGCTAATAATTGTCATGTAATGTTATGGACATCTCTGCCCCTGTGGCTAATAATTATGTCATGTAATGTTATAGACATCTCTGCCCCTGTGGCTAATAAATCTGTCATGTAATGTTATGGACATCTCTGCCCCTGTGGCTAATAAATCTGTCATGTAATGTTATGGACATCTCTGTCCCTGTGGCTAATAATTCTGACATGTAATGCTATGGACATCTCTGCCCCTGTGGCTAATAATTCTGAGAGAGATGAAACAAGTGAGGGATTAGAGTGTTGAAACAAGAGAGAGAGAGCGAGATGAAACGAGAGAGAGGAAGAGAGGGAGCGCGAGATGAAACGAGAGAGAGAGAGCGCGAGATGAAACTCTGTCATGTTATGTTATGGACATATCTGCCCTTGGGGCTAATAATTGTCATGTAATGTTATGGACATCTCTGCCCCTGTGGCTAATAATTCTGACATGTAATGTTATGGACATCTATGCCCCTGTGGCTAATAATTCTGACATGTAATGTTATGGTCATCTCTGCCCCTGTGGCTAATAATTCTGAGAGAGATGAAACAAGTGAGGGATTAGAGTGTTGAAACAAGAGAGAGAGAGCGAGATGAAATGAGAGAGTGAGAGCAAGATGAAACGAGACGGGGAGAGCCAGATGAAACGATAGAGTGAGAGCGAGATGAAACGAGAGAGTGTGAGCGAGATGAAACGAGAGAGAGAGAGCGAGATGAAACGGGAGCGAGAGAGAGATGAAACGAGAGAGAGAGGAAACGAGAGTAGAGAGCGAGATGAAACAGGAGAGAGAGAGAGCGAGATGAAACAGGAAAGAGAGAGCGAGATGAAACGAGAGGGAGAGAGAGATAGAGGGGGATGAAACGACAGAGAGAGAGACAGATGAAACGAGGGAGATAGAGATGAAACGAGAGAGAGAGATAGAGATGAAACGAGAGAGAGGAAGATTGAGATGGAACGAGAGAGAGGAAGACAGATATGAAACGAGAGAGAGCGAGATGAAACGAGAGCGAGATGAAACGAGAGACAGAGAGCGCGAGATGAAACTCTGTCATGTAATGTTATGGACATATCTGCCCTTGGGCCTAATAATTGTCATGTAATGTTATGGACATCTCTGCCCCTGTGGCTAATAATTCTGTCATGTAATGTTATGGACATCTCTGCCCCTGTGGCTAATAATTCTGTCATGTAATGTTATGGACATCTCTGCCCCTGTGGCTAATAAATCTGACATGTAATGTTATGGACATCTCTGCCCCTATGGCTAATAATTCTGACATGTAATATTATGGACATCTCCGCCCTGTGGCTAATCATTCTGAGAGATGAAACAAGTGAGGGATTAGAGAGAGATAAAACAAGTGAGGGATTAGAGTGTTGAAACAAGAGAGAGAGAGGAAGAGAGAGAGAGAGAGAGCGAGATGAAATGAGACAGGGAGAGCGAGATGAAACGCGAGAGTGAGAGAAGCGAGACGAAACGAGAGAGTGAGAGCGAGATGAAACGAGACAGAGAGGAAACGAGAGAGAGAGGAAACGAGAGAGAGGAAACGAGAGAGAGGAAACGAGAGTAGAGAGCGAGATGAAACAGGAGAGAGAGAGCGAGATGAAACGAGAGGGAGAGAGAGATGAAACGAGAGAGCGAGAGAGAGATGAAACGAGGGAGATAGAGATGAAACGAGAGAGAGTAAGAGAGAGATGGAACGAGAGAGAGGAAGAGAGAGATGGAACGAGAGAGAGGAAGACAGAGATGAAACGAGAGAGAGCGCGAGATGAAACGAAAGAGAGAGAGCGCGAGATGAAACGACAGAGAAAGAGACAGATGAAAGAGGGAGTTAGAGATGAAACGAGAGAGAGGAAGAGAGAGATGGAACGAGAGAGAGGAAGCCAGAGATGAAACGAGAGAGAGAGAGAGCGAGATGAAACGAGGGAGAGAGAGCGCAAGATGAAACGAGAGAGAGAGAGAGCGCGAGATGAAAGTCTGTCATGTAATGTTATGGGCATATCTGCCCTTGGGGCTAATAATTGTCATGTAAGGTTATGGACATCTCTGCCCCTGTGGCTAATAATTCTGTCATGTAATGTTATGGACATATCTGCCACTGTGGCTAATAATTCTGTCATGTAATGTTATGGACATCTCTGCCCCTGTGGCTAATAATTCTGTCATGTAATGTTATGGACATCTCTGCCCCTGTGGCTAATAATTCTGATTTATTAGCCACAGGGGCAGAGATGTCCATAACATTACATGTCAGAATTATTAGCCACAGGGGCAGAGATGTCCATAACATTACATGTCAGAATTATTAGCCACAGGGGCAGAGATGTCCATAACATTACATGACAGAATTATTAGCCACAGGGGCAGAGATGTCCATAACATTACATGACAATTATTAGCCCCAAGGGCAGATATGCCCATAACATTACATGACAGACTTTCATCTCGCGCTCTCTCTCTCTCATTTCATCTCGCGCTCTCTCTCTTCCTCTCTCTCGTTTCATCTCTCTCTCTCTCTCGTTTCATCTCGCGTTCTCTCTCTTCCTCTCTCTCGTTTCATCTCGCTCTCTCTCTCTCTCGTTTCATCTCTGTCTTCCTCTCTCTCGTTCCATCTCTCTCTTCCTCTCTCTCGTTCCATCTCTCTCTTCCTCTCTCTCGTTCCATCTCTCTCTTTCTCTCTCTCGTTCCATCTCTCTCTTCCTCTCTCTCGTTCCATCTCTCTCTTTCTCTCTCTCGTTTCATCTCTCTCTCCCGTTTCATCTCTATCTCCCTCGTTTCATCTGTCTCTCTCTCTGTCGTTTCATCTCCCTCTATCTCTCTCTTGCTCTCTCGTTTCATCTCTCTCTCCCTCTTGTTTCATCTCGCTCTTTCTCTCCTGTTTCATCTCGCTCTCTCTCTCCTGTTTCATCTCGCTCTCTACTCTCGTTTCCTCTCTCTCGTTTCCTCTCTCTCTCGTTTCCTCTCTCTGTCGTTTCATCTAGCTCTCACTCTCTCATTTCATCTCGTTCTCTCTCTCTCATTTCATCTCGCACTCTCTCTCTCGTTTCATCTCACTCTCTCTGTCTCGTTTCATCTCGCTCTCTCTCTCTCATTTCATCTCGCTCTCTCTGTCTTGTTTCATCCCGCTCTCTCTGTTTCGTTTCATCTCGCTCTCTCTCTCTCATTTCATCTCGTTCTCTCTCTCTCTCATTTCATCTCACTCTCACTCTCTCATTTCATCTCGCTCTCTCACTCTCGTTTCATCTCGCTCTCTCTCTCTCGTTTCATCTCGCTCTCTCTCTCTCTCTCTCATTTCATCTCGCTCTCTCTGTCTCGTTTCATCTCGCTCTCTCTCTCTCTCGTTTCATCCCGTTCTCTCTGTCTCATTTCATCTCGCTCTCTCTCTCTCATTTCATCTCATCTCTCTCTCTCATTTCATCTCACTCTCTCTCGTTTCATCTCGCTCTCACTCTCTCGTTTCATCTCGCTCTCACTCTCTCGTTTCATCTCGCTCTCCCTGTCTCGTTTCATCTCGCTCTCACTCTCTCATTTCATCTCACTCTCTCTCTCTCATTTCATCTCACTCTCTCTCTCTCATTTCATCTCGCTCTCTCTCTCTCTTCCTCTCTCTTGTTTCAACACTCTAATCCCTCACTTGTTTCATCTCTCTCTTGTTTCAATTCTTTCTCTCTCTCTCTCTCTCTTTCTCTCCCCTCTCTCTCTTGTTTCATCCCTCACCCTCTTGTTTCATCCCTCTCTCTCTTGTTTCATCCCCCTCTCTCCCTCTGTCTCTCTTCCCCTCTCTCTCTCTCTCTTCCTCTCTCTTCCTCTCTCTCTCTCTCTTCCTCTCTCTCTCTCTTTCACACTATCTCCAACTCGTTTCATCACTCTCTCCCCTCTCTCCCCTCACCCTCTTGTTTCAACTCTCTCCTCGTTTCAACTCTCTCTCTCTACTCTCTTGTTTCAACTCTCTCACCTCTCGTTTCAACTCTCTCTCTCTCTCGTTCCAACTCTCTTTCTCTCACCTCTCGTTACAACTCTCTCTCTCTCACTTCTCGTTACAACTCTCTCCCTCTGTGTCTCCAATGTGTAATAAACCGTGACTCATATATATATACAGAAGAATGTACATAAACACACATACATACACGCATGTGTATATATATATACATACATGTGTCTCTCTCTCTCACTATATATATGTACATATGTGTAAATATGTACATACATATTAGTGTATATATATTGCTATCTATATGCATATTTGTATAATTATACTGTGTGGTGAATTGGCAGTATCGGTAGAGGGTCTGACGCCATGCTTTCCAGCATAGTTACGTCCCTTTACGATCCGAGGTTAACTTTGCCTTTCATCCTTACGGGGTCGATAAAATAAAGTACCAGTAATGTACTGGTTAATTGCTGGCCTTGTGCCTAAAATAGAAACAATTATTAGTTCAAAGAGAAACCACCATCATAGAGAAACCACCATCCTACCTGAAATATTATGTTCTCATATTAAATATTTCTTATACTGTCATGTTTTTTCTTTAAAACGATTGCATCTCAATAAAGTGAAGAAAACTATTATATACTGTTGTTATATCATTATACTTTAGTTTTAACTTATTATTTCTATGTGTATAAATATAATGTATGTAAGTGTGTTTGAAAATATATAATAATAATATGCATGTTTGAAGCAGGGTTCAACTGAAATATCTACACCGGTAACTTAATTAGTGTTACACCTTAGGCATAAACTATTTGGCATTCTTTGAAGGAGGTACTAGGTTTTTCGCTGTCTTAAATGGAGTATACACGCGCACACAATGCATATATATAAATTGTTTTTCTCTGTACAAAGAGATTGACATCATTTCTTAAATCATTATTTAGGGTTTTACAACATAACATATTGTATGTGTAATTATACAAATTGAATTTAAGTATTTATTTAAAAATTTTGAGACACTGCATCCTTTAAAACCTCCATGGAACAAACTACCTGCATCAGTTGTTAGCTGTCGAGACACTGCATCCTTTAAAACCTCCATGGAACAAACTACCTGCTTCAGTTGTTAGATGTCGAGACATTGCATCCTTTAAAATCTCCATGGAACAAACTACCTGCATCAGTTGTTAGCTGTCGAGACACTGCATCCTTTAAAACTTCCATGGAACAAACTACCTGCATCAGTTGTTAGCTGTCGTGACACTGCATCCTTTAAAACCTCCATGGAACAAACTAGCTGCATCAGTTGTTAGCTGTCGTGACACTGCATCCTTTAAAACCTCCATGGAACAAACTACCTGCATCAGTTGTTAGCTGTCGTGACACTGCATCCTTTAAAACCTCCATGGAACAAACTAGCTGCATCAATTGTTAGCTGTGGAGACACTGCATCCTTTAGGATAGGCCTAGGTATAGGCCTAGATACATTATAATTTAAAATTATATGGGTTGGTCATAACTGGAGTGCCTTTCATCATAGGTAGATCTGCAAACCACCCTCTACTGTCTTAGAAGAACCTGGCCATCACCCATGGCAATGCTGCGAGTGAGTTGGCTTGCCTCAAAGTATTTAGCTAACCTCGAAGATGTGATGTGACCCTGATTGTCGCACTTGGTGGTGAATTGCAGCCTGCAGGTGCATGATCAGAATAGGCCCATGTACACGGGTCATTCTGGTCACATTCGCCCACCTTTAGCAAATGTACCGAGGGCAGCCCTTCTCTCTTCACCCTCACCTTCCTTTGCAAGTGAAACTTGAAAAAATTGATGAGGCATTGGCCGAAGAGAAAAGTATCTGTCTTATGTCCTTTCAACTTAGTCCACCACACAACCTCCTTCATTACCGCCACCAGACAGAGGAAAACTGCCTGCCCTTCCCAGCCAAAAGAAGGCGGCGGGGCGATCCTCTCTATGGACTTGGTCGATAGCCGGATCCGTTCTACACGCGACAACAGCTGTTCGACCTAACTCCACAAGTCAGCAATGCACGGACACTGGAAGTTATCCATAGTCTCTGGCTCGAAATTCGCCCAGAACAGACTGGTCAGTTCGACTTCATCAACGCCGAGGGCCTCTCCGAGAAATAACACTTCAAGGCATAGTGTATCTAGGACTACACCAGACGAATTGTCCTTCCTTTTCACCGCCCTTAAATAATTGTTTCTACTTTTGGCACAAGGTCAGCAAATTACCCAGTGGATTACTGGTACTTTATTCTATCGACCCCGTAAGGATGAAAGGCAAAGTTAACCTGGGCGGGATTTGAACTCAGAATGGCAAGGGCCGTAACTCTATGCGTCAAAGCATGGCGTCCGACTTTCTACCGATATTGCCAATCCACTAAAAATAATTGTTTCTGATTTAGACACAAGGCCAGCAAATTTTTTGTGTGTTGAGGAAGAGTGGAAGGTTGCTTAAACTGATACCAGTAAATTACTGGTATTTTATTTAATAAGAAATAAAATTTACTATTTATCTTTCTTTACGAAATTTCGTTTCGCTAAATAATTCCAGAACTTATTTACTTCTACTGGATATTGAAAGTGTAAACATGTGTTTCAAGGAAGAATTTACCGTCAGTTATTTTACTATCTGTGTTTAAAGCATGAAACTAATAAGACTTTTTGTACCTCTGTTTGTTGTCTCCTTCAACTATATATAATACACACACATATATATAGTGTTTTTACTTTTGGCACAAGACCAGCGAAAACCCAGTGCATCACTGGTACTTTATTTCAGGGAATAACGCAAGTCTATGATTCCGTTTATATTTGGATATTTTGCTCCTTATAACAGTCTTTCCTCTCTCTGTTTGGTTGAACACTTCTCTTTGAGTGGTTTCGGGCTGCCATTTCTGGTGGCTCGTCCCTCAGGGGCCGCTGGTTCGCTGCCCTTCGCACGCTATTACTTCTCTCTACCGTGTGGCGTGGGACGGTTATCTTAAGTATTTTAAAGTTGTCTGGAATGTATCTGCTGAGCTCACACTGATGAACCATTGGTATTTACAATTCAGCCACTAATATAGTGGCGAAACGAATCCTTTTGGATTTGTACATGTGTGTTATATAGTTATAAAGGTGCGTATACACGTCTTGATTTATATTTTTAATTATTAAGTGTCTACCTTACCTTCCGTAGTTTATAGATTCCATACACTGGTGGTTTCCCTGTTTTTTGATCGCACACACTCTATCTCTCTCTAGTGTGTTATCCTTTCTACATATTGTATACACACACACACACATATATATATATAATAACCAAAGATTAATATGATTCGTTAGGGCGGTGGATTGGCAGTATCGGTAGAGGGTCGGACGCCATGCTTTCCAGCATAGTTACGTCCCTTTACGATCTGAGTTCAAATCCCGCCGAGGTTGACTTTGCCTTTCATCCTTACGGGGTCGATAAAATAAAGTACCAGTAATGCACTGGGTTATTTGCTGGCCTTGTGCCTGAAGTAGAAACAATTAATATGGTTCGTTGATTACAATCAGGTGGTGAGCTGGCAACGACAAAGTGTAGAGGGCCAGCTTTGAAATTCGAGCGAGGGAGTGAACTAGTAAAAGAGGCAGGGTAAGCAGCATTGGTTCTAACGGTGGGACTAGAACGGAGGTTGGGTGGTGCTGGGGGTGGGCTAACAGTTGTAGGAGTGGTGGGGGTTGGTAGGATTAATTTTTATATCTGTCTGTGAACTCTTGAAAAAGCAACATACAATTGTCCAGGGTTAAATACTTGCTCAGGGAGGAACAGACCCACTTTATCATGTATTTGACCATGGTTCTTGTTGATTGTCATGGCATATGACAGTCTTAATGGAAACTGGGGTCTTTCCAAAGTAAAAAGGATGTTGGCACCACTGGGGGCTAACTTCAGTCTTGGGATCAAAACACACCTGCCCATCAAAGGACCATAGATATGAGAAGCTTTGATAAAATGTTTATGCAGTTCTACTACTTCTAATCTTGTGCCATTACATAATCTGTTCTGGATTGAAATATTCCATAGAAGCATTATTATTGATCCTGCTTTTAATTGGAGTTTGTGAGGCGGCATCCCAGAAGGTGTAAGCAAGTTCATTTAGCTTGAACCAGGCAGCAAGGGTCCCTGCATTTCTACCACAACCTGAGCATTGCCTCTTTGAAAGTAAACTCTGTTTGTTCTCCAGGTGTGTGGCTAGGCTGTATACTGTATGTGATGTACCATGAAGCTTAAATTTCGAGAGACACGACACTGCTTCTGGCTGAGACACATACCTGCAACAAAGATAGGTTCTTATTTCATCATGGTTGTGTTGGTTCTGAGCCTCATTAGGTAATGCATTATTCGTTACTTCTATAGATGTACAATCATGCCCCATGTAACATATTTAAAGAGGTACTTGACACTTTTTACAGAAGCGCAAACTTCAACATTAATATGTGCACAATATTTCTTAAGCAAAAAGGCATTAAATGGCACAACATTCCTGTTATCTACTGAATGTCATCCAATTTACACTGCAGTTCCTGTCTTGCACCTCCTGTACTCTGGGTATCCATTTAGGTTCAATAATGTTTCCCTTCTGTAGGTTTTTGGATAGTTCTTTTGGAAAAATCCATTTTGTATAAATGGGGGAAAAGGGTTTCCAGAACCACATGGCCCGTGGATCATAAACTTTTAAACCTGCTCATGTAGTACTTGATCATCTTCCAATGCAGGTATTTCTGCTGACACGATTCTGTCAATGTCTTCTCTGTTTCTTATCTTGTCTTCATTTCTTAAGGCTCAGTGTTATCATCTGTTTAGATAATTCATTAAACCATTATACTCATCCACTCACAATTGGGCTTGATTGTTCCTCAAATATTGAAGCCTGCATCCCTCTACTTTCATATAGGCTTCCACTAAATACTGCTAAAATAATTTACCTGCCCTATATATCGCACTAAATCCTCCTCTATATGCTATACTGTATATGTAATACTCCTGCATTGTCAGTCTATTGCAAACACAGGTCCTGCATTCCTCTCCATGTCACTATGCCACCAAAATTCACCATTATAGGTCGGTCATGAGGTCCAAGTGGCATGAATTATGTGATATTTTCTGAGGAGGATGGTCTTTAGGAAAGATGATAATATCTCTTTGTACAGGTGGTCTGCCCTCAATCCCCCACAAAACAACAGCTATCATTACTAGTTGGTAAATTATAGCTGCTTATATCTGATCCTCTTCTAAATCTTAATTCACAGTTCTGTACACGACAATTTTCTCTTCTTGCACTTTGCTGTTTGATGCCATGCATTGTATTGTACAATTCGACATATGGATTACATTCATGCAACACCTCTCTTATCATAGCCATTTTTTGTGGTGAGCACTCATTATTTGTTGGTACTAGGGCGGTGGATTGGCAGTATCGGTAGAGCGTCAGACACCATGCTTTGCAGCATAGGGTTATGGCCCTTTACGTTCTGGGTTCAAATCCCTCCAAGGTTGACTTTGTTTTCATCCTTATGAGGTCGATAGAATAAAGTACCAGTAATTGCTGACCTTGTGCCAGAAACAATTATTTGGTCGTACTTCCAATCTGTGCTACACACCTTCGTTCCCATCAATAATATATAACTGGCCATATTGTGGTGTATTTTCTGCAGGTTACAGAGGTGGGGGTGTAGTGATATGTTTGACCCTGAATATGAAAGCTATACGGGCCTCTGCCGGGTGGTAACACCAAATGAAGTGAAATAAATGTAGTTTTAATTGCAGATGTTTCTGTGAAATCAACTGCTTCCTGGCCTCTTTCAAAGAGATTTCTCAGTCTCTCGGGGTATATTTGCAATGGAGGCAACACAACCTTTCCTTTATTACAACAGTTACAATTTTCATTTCTAAATTTCAAAGCTCCACAGTGATCACACGAAACATTCATATCACTAATATGAAATTCTTCTACGTTTCCATTAATATTAATTGTTGGCCAATTTCTCTTATGCCGCTCATTATCCATTCTTCTCTGTCTGAATGTTTTCCATTCTAAGTCTATTTGCATGGAATAATTATATTCTGTTGTTTATTATGTAATTAAATAGCTCTGTACAATACATAGAGCATTCTTCTGTTCTTTACCTTTTCTATAGAAATACAAGAACAAACATATATATATATATATATATATGTATATATGTGTATATATACATAAACAAGACTGTTATTACTCCAACCAGTCTATTTACCTTTGATAACTATCCTAAATATAAATACACCTATACCATACATACATATATCATATATCGAGAGAGAGAGAGAGCGAGATGAAACGAGAGAGAGGAAGAGAGAGAGCGCGAGATGAAACTCTGTCATGTAATGTTATGGACATATCTGCCCTTGGGGCTAATAATTGTCATGTAATGTTATGGACATCTCTGCCCCTGTGGCGAATAATTCTGACATGTAATGTTATGGACATCTCTGCCCCTGTGGCTAATAATTCTGACATGTAATGTTATGGACATTTCTGCCCCTGTGGCTAATAATTCTGACATGTAATGTTATGGTCATCTCTGCCCCTGCGGCTAATAATTCTGAGAGAGATGAAACAAGTGAGGGATTAGAGTGTTGAAACAAGAGAGAGAGAGCGAGATGAAATGAGAGAGTGAGAGCGAGATGAAACGAGACGGGGAGAGCGAGATGAAACGAGAGAGTGAGAGCGAGATGAAACGAGAGAGTGTGAGCGAGATGAAACGAGAGAGAGAGAGCGATATGAAACGGGAGGGAGAGAGAGATGAAACAAGAGAGAGAGGAAACGAGAGTAGAGAGCGAGATGAAACAGGAGAGAGAGCGAGATGAAACAGGAGAGAGAGAGCGAGATGAAACGAGAGGGAGAGAGAGATAGAGGGGGATGAAACGACAGAGAGAGAGACAGATGAAACGAGGGAGATAGAGATGAAACGAGAGATAGAGATAGAGATGAAACGAGAGAGAGAGATAGAGATGAAACGAGAGAGAGAGATGAAACGAGAGAGAGGAAGAGTGAGATGGAACGAGCGAGATGGAACGAGAGAGAGGAAGACAGAGATGAAACGAGAGAGAGCGAGATGAAACGAGAGAGAGACAGAGCGAGATGAAACGAGAGAGAGGAAGAGAGAGAGCGCGAGATGAAACGAGAGAGAGAGAGAGAGAGCGCGAGATGAAACTCTGTCATGTAATGTTATGGACATATCTGCCCTTGGGGCTAATAATTGTCATGTAATGTTATGGACATCTCTGCCCCTGTGGCTAATAATTCTGTCATGTAATGATATTGACCTCTCAGCCCCTGTGGCTAATAATTCTGTCATGTAATGTTATGGACATCTCTGCCCCTGTGGCTAATAATTCTGACATGTAATGTTATGGACATCTCTGCCCCTGTGGCTAATAATTCTGACATGTAATGTTATGGACATCTCTGCCCTGTGGCTAATAATTCTGACATGTAATGTTAGGGACATCTCTGCCCCTGTGGCTAATAATTCTGAGAGAGATGAAACAAGTGAGGGATTAGAGAGAGATAAAACAAGTGAGGGATTAGAGTGTTGAAACAAGAGAGAGAGAGAGGAAGAGAGAGAGAGAGCGAGATGAAATGAGACAGGGAGAGCGAGATGAAACGCGAGAGTGAGAGAAGCGAGATGAAACGAGAGAGTGAGAGCGAGATGAAACGAGAGAGAGAGAGAGAGCGAGATGAAACGAGACAGAGAGAGCGAGATGTAATGAGAGAGAGAGCGGGATGGAACGAGACAGAGAGGAAACGAGAGAGAGGAAAAGAGAGTAGAGAGCGAGATGAAACAGGAGAGAGAGAGCGAGATGAAACGAGAGGGAGAGAGAGATGAAACGAGAGAGAGGAAGAGAGAGATGGAACGAGAGAGAGGAAGACAGAGATGAAACGAGAGAGAGAGAGAGCGAGATGAAACAAGTGAGAGAGAGCGCGAGATGAAACGAGAGAGAGAGAGCGCGAGATGAAACGAGAGAGAAGAAGAGAGAGATGGAACGAGAGAGAGGAAGAGAGAGATGGAACGAGAGAGAGGAAGACAGAGATGAAACGAGAGAGAGCGAGATGAAACAAGAGAGCGAGATGAAACGAGAGAGAGAGAGCGCGAGATGAAACTCTGTCATGTAATGTTATGGACATATCTGCCCTTGGGGCTAATAATTTTCATGTAATGTTATGGACATCTCTGCCCCTGTGGCTAATAATTCTGTCATGTAATGTTATGGACATCTCTGCCCCTGTGGCTAATAAATCTGTCATGTAATGTTATGGACATCTCTGCCCCTGTGGCTAATAATTCTGACATGTAATGTTATGGACATCTCTGCCCCTGTGGCTAATAATTCTGACATGTAATGTTATGGACATCTCTGCCCCTGTGGCTAATAAATCTGTCATGTAATGTTATGGACATCTCTGCCCCTGAGGCTAATAATTCTGACATGTAATGTTATGGACATCTCTGCCCCTGTGGCTAATAATTCTGACATGTGATGTTATGGACATCTCTGCCCCTGTGGCTAATAATTCTGACATGTAATGTTATGGACATCTCTGCCCCTGTGGCTAATAATTCTGACATGTAATGTTAAGGTCATCTCTGCCCCTGTGGCTAATAATTCTGAGAGAGATGAAACAAGTGAGGGATTAGAGTGTTGAAACAAGAGAGAGAGAGAGCGAGCTGAAATGAGAGAGTGAGAGCGAGATGAAACGAGACAGGGAGAGCGAGATGAAACGAGAGAGTGAGAGCGAGATGAAACGAGAGAGTGAGAGCGAGATGAAACGAGAGAGAGAGAGCGAGATGAAATGAGAGAGAGAGAGCGAGATGAAATGAGAGAGAGAGAGCGAGATGAAACGAGACAGAGAGAGAGCGAGATGAAACGAGAGAGAGAGAGCGAGATGAAACGGGAGGGAGAGAGAGATGAAACGAGAGAGAGAGGAAACGAGAGAAAGAGGAAACGAGAGTAGAGAGCGAGATGAAACAGGAGAGAGAGAAAGCGAGATGAAACAGGAGAGAGAGAGCGAGATGAAACGAGAGGGAGAGAGAGATAAAGGGAGATGAAACGACAGAGAGAGAGATAGATGAAACGAGAGAGAGAGATAGAGATGAAACGAGAGAGATAGATAGAGATGAAACGAGAGAGAGGAAGAGTGAGATGGAACGAGAGAGAGGAAGAGAGAGATGGAATGAGAGAGAGGAAGACAGAGATGAAACGAGAGAGAGAGTGAGATGAAACGAGAGATAGAGAGCGAGATGAAACGAGAGAGAGGAAGAGAGAGCGCGAGATGAAACGAGAGAGAGAGAGAGCGCGAGATGAAACACTGTCATGTAATGTTATGGACATATCTGCCCTTGGTGCTAATAATTGTCATGTAATGTTATGGACATCTCTGCCCCTGTGGCTAATAATTCTGACATGTAATGTTATGGACATCTCTGCCCCTGTGGCTAATAATTCTGACATGTAATGTTATGGACATCTCTGCCCCTGTGGCTAATAATTCTGACATGTAATGTTATGGACATCTATGCCCCTGTGGCTAATAATTCTGACATGTAATGTTATGGTCATCTCTGCCCCTGTGGCTAATAATTCTGAGAGAGATGAAACAAGTGAGGGTTTAGAGTGTTGAAACTAGAGAGAGAGAGGAAGAGAGAGAGAGAGCGAGATGAAATGAGAGAGTGAGAGCGAGATAAAACGAGACGGGGAGAGCGAGATGAAACGAGAGAGTGAGAGCGAGATGAAACGAGAGAGTGTGAGCGAGATGAAACGAGAGAGAGAGAGCGAGATGAAACGGGAGCGAGATGGAGATGAAACGGGAGCGAGAGAGAGATGAAACGAGAGAGAGAGGAAACGAGAGTAGATAGCGAGATGAAACAGGAGAGAGAGAGAGAGCGAGATGAAACAGGAGAGAGAGAGCGAGATGAAACGAGAGGGACAGAGAGATAGAGGGGGATGAAACGACAGAGAGAGAGACAGATGAAACGAGGGAGATAGAGATGAAACGAGAGAGAGAGATAGAGATGAAACAAGAGAGAGAGATGGAGATGAAACGAGAGAGAGGAAGAGTGAGATGGAACGAGAGAGAGGAAGACAGATATGAAACGAGACAGAGCGAGATGAAACGAGAGAGAGGAAGAGAGAGAGCGCGAGATGAAACTCTGTCAAGTAATGTTATGGACATATCTGCCCTTGGGGCTAATAATTGTCATGTAATGTTATGGACATCTCTGCCCCTGTGGCTAATAATTCTGTCATGTAATGTTATGGACATCTCTGCCCCTGTGGCTAATAATTCTGTCATGTAATGTTATGGACATCTCTGCCCCTGTGGCTAATAAATCTGACATGTAATGTTATGGACATCTCTGCCCCTGTGGCTAATAATTCTGACATGTAATGTTATGGACATCTCTGCCCTGTGGCTAATAATTATAACATGTAATATTATGGACATCTCTGCCCCTGTGGCTAATAATTCTGAGAGAGATGAAACAAGTGAGGGATTAGAGAGAGATAAAACAAGTGAGGGATTAGAGTGTTGAAACAAGAGAGAGAGAGGAAGAGAGAGAGAGAGAGCGAGATGAAATGAGAGAGTGAGAGCGAGATGAAATGAGACAGGGATAGCGAGATGAAACGCGAGAGTGAGAGAAGCGAGTTGAAACGAGAGAGTGAGAGCGAGATGAAACGAGAGAGAGAGAGAGAGCGAGATGAAACGAGACAGAGAGGAAACGAGAGAGAGAGGAAACGCGAGAGAGGAAACGAGAGAGAGGAAACGAGAGTAGAGAGCGAGATGAAACAGGAGAGAGAGAGCGAGATGAAACGAGAGGGAGAGAGAGATGAAACGAGAGAGCGAGAGAGAGATGAAACAAGGGAGATAGAGATGAAACGAGAGAGAGGAAGAGAGAGATGGAACGAGAGAGAGGAAGAGAGAGATGGAACGAGAGAGAGGAAGACAGAGATGAAACGAGAGAGAGAGCGAGATGAAACGAGGGAGAGAGAGCGCAAGATGAAACGAGAGAGAGCGCGAGATGAAACTCTGTCGTGTAATGTTATTGACATATCTGCCCCTGTGGCTAATAATTGTCATGTAATGTTATGGACATCTCTGCCCCTGTGGCTAATAATTCTGACATGTAATGTTATGGACAACTCTGCCCCTGTGGCTAATAATTCTGACATGTAATGTTATGGACATCTCTGCCACTGTGGCTAATAATTCAGTCATGTAATGTTATGGACATCTCTGCCCCTGTGGCTAATAATTCTGATTTATTAGCCACAGGGGCAGAGTTGTCCATAACATTACATGACTGAACCATTAGCCACAGGGGCAGAGATGTCCATAACATTACATGTCAGAATTAATAGCCTCAGGGTCAGAGATGTCCATAACATTACATGACAGAATTATTAGCCACAGGGGCAGAGATGTCCATAACTTTACATGTCAGAATTATTAGCCACAGGGCAGAGATGTCCATAACATTACATGTCAGAATTATTAGCCACAGGGGCAGAGATGTCCATAACATTACATGTCAGAATTATTAGCCACAGGGGCAGAGATGTCCATAACATTACATGTCAGAATTATTAGCCACAGGGGCAGAGATGTCTATAACATTACATGACAGAATTATTAGCCACAGGGGCAGAGATGTCCATAACATTACATGACAGAATTATTAGCCACAGGGGCAGAGATGTCCATAACATTACATGACATAATTATTAGCCACAGGGGCAGAGATGTCCATAACATTACATGACAGAATTATTAGCCACAGGGGCAGAGATGTCCATAACATTACATGACAATTATTAGCCCTAAGGACAGATATGTCCATAACATTACATGACAGACTTTCATCTCGAGCTCTCTCTCTCTCGTTTCATCTCGCGCTCTCTCTCTTCCTCTCTCTCGTTTCATCTCGCTCTCTCTTTCTCTCGTTTCATCTCGCTCTCTACTCTCGTTTCCTCTCTCTCGTTTCCTCTCTCTCGTTTCCTCTCTCTCTCGTTTCATCTAGCTCTCACTCTCTCGTTTCATCTCGCTCTCTCTCTCTCATTTAATCTCGCTCTCTCTCTCTCGTTTCATCTCGCTCTCTCTGTTTCGTTTCATCTCGCTCTCTCTCTCTCTCATTTCATCTCGCTCTCTCTGTCTCGTTTCATCCCGCTCTCTCTGTCTCATTTCATCTCGCTCTCTCTCTCTCTCATTTCATCTTGCTCTCAGTCTCTCATTTCATCTCGCTCTCTCTCTCTCGTTTGATCTCGCTCTCACTCTCTCTTCCTCTCTCTCTCTTGTTTCAACACTCTAATCCCTCACTTGTTTCATCTCTCTCTAATCCCTCACTTGTTGCATCTCTCTCAGAATTATTAGCCACAGGGGCAGAGATGTCCATAACATTACATGACGAATTTATTAGCCACAGGGGCAGAGATGTCCATAACATTACATGACAGAATTATTAGCCACAGGGGCAGAGATGTCCATAACATTACATGACATAATTATTAGCCACAGGGGCAGAGATGTCCATAACATTACATGACAGAATTATTAGCCACAGGGGCAGAGATGTCCATAACATTACGTGACAATTATTAGCCCCAAGTGCAGATATGTCCATAACATTACATGACAGACTTTCATCTCGCGCTCTCTCTCGTTTCATCTTGCGCTCTCTCTCTTCCTCTCGTTTCATCTCGCTCTCTCTCTCTCGTTTCATCTCGCACTCTCTCTCTTCCTCTCTCTCGTTTCATCTTGCTCTCTCTCTCTCTCGTCTCATCTCGCTCTCTCTCTCTCTCGTTTCATCTCTCTCTTCCTCTCTCTCGTTCCATCTCTCTCTTCCTCTCTCTCGTTTCATCTCTCTCTCTCGTTTCAGATCTATCTCCCTCGTTTCATCTGTCTCTCTCTCTGTCGTTTCATCTCCCTCTATCTCTCTCTCGCTCTCTCGTTTCATCTCTCTCTCCCTCTCGTTTCATCTCGCTCTCTCTCTCCTGTTTCATCTCGCTCTCTCTCTCCTGTTTCATCTCGCTCTCTACTCTCGTTTCCTCTCTCTCGTTTCCTCTCTCTCGTTTCCTCTCTCTCTCGTTTCCTCTCTCTCTCGTTCCATCTCGCTCTCACTCTCTCGTTTCATCTCGCTCTCTCTCTCTCATTTCATCTCGCTCTCTCTCTCTCATTTCATCTCGCTCTCTCTCTCTCGTTTCATCTCGCTCTCTCTGTCTCGTTTCATCTCGCTCTCGCTCTCTCTCTCTCGTTTCATCCCGCTCTCTCTGTCTCGTTTCATCTCGCTCTCTCTCTCTCATTTCATCTCGCTCTCTCTCTCTCATTTCATCTCGCTCTCTCTCTCTCGTTTCATCTCGCTCTCACTCTCTCATTTCATCTCGCTCTCTCTCTCTCTCTCTCATTTGATTTCGCTCTCACTCTCTCTTCCTCTCTCTCTCTTGTTTCAACACTCTAATCCCTCACTTGTTTCATTTTTCTCTAATCCCTCACTTGTTTCATCTCTCTCAGAATTATTAGCCACAGGGGCAGAGATGTCCATAACATTACATGTCAGAATTATTAGCCACAGGGGCAGAGATGTCCATAACATTACATGACAGATTTATTAGCCACAGGGGCAGAGATGTCCATAACATTACATGACGAATTTATTAGCCACAGGGGCAGAGATGTCCATAACATTACATGTCAGAATTATTAGCTACAGGGGCAGAGATGTCCATAACATTTCACGGCAGAATTATTAGCGACAGGGGCAGAGATGTCCATAACATTACATGACAGATTTATTAGCCACAGGGGCAGAGATGTCTATAACATTACATGACAGATTTATTAGCCACAGGGGCAGAGACGTCCATAACATTACATGTCAGAATTATTAGCCACAGGGGCAGAGATGTCCATAACATTACATGACAGAATTATTAGCCACAGGGGCAGAGATGTCCATAACATTACATGACAGAATTATTAGCCACAGGGGCAGAGATGTCCATAACATTACATGACAATTATTAGCCCCAGGGGCAGATATGTCCATGACAGAGTTTCATCTCGCGCTCTCTCTCTTCCTCTCTCTCGTTTCATCTCGCTCTCTCTCTCGTTTCATCTCGCTCTCTCTCTCTCTCGTTTCACCTCTGTCTTCCTCTCTCTCGTTTCATCTCTCTCTTCCTCTCTCTCGTTCTATCTCTCTCTTCCTTTCTCTCGTTTCATCTCTCTCTCTCGTTTCATCTCTATCTCCCTCGTTTCATCTGTCTCTCTCTCTGTCGTTTCATCTCCCTCTATCTTTCTCTCGCTCTCTCGTTTCATCTCTCTCTCCCTCTCGTTTCATCTCTCTCTCTCTCTCCTGTTTCATCTCGCTCTCTCTCTCCTGTTTCATCTTGCTCTCTACTCTCGTTTCCTCTCTCTCTCGTTTCATCTCTCACTCATTTCATCTCTCTATGTCTCATTTCATCTCGCTCTCTCTCTCTCTCATTTCATCTCGTTCTCTCTCTCTCTCATTTCATCTCGCTGTCACTTTCTGGTTTCATCTCGCTCTCTCTCTCTCTCTCTCTCTCTCTCATTTCATCTCGCTCTCTCTCCTTCCATCCCTCTCTCTCTCTCTCCATCCATCCCTCTCTCCTTCCATCCATTCCTCTCTCTCCTTCCATTCCTCTCTCTCTCTCTCCATCCATCCCTCTCTCCATCCATCCCTCTCTCTCCATACATCCCTCTCTCTCCTTCCATCCCTCCCATCCCTCTCTCTCCTTCCATCCCTCCCATCCCTCCCTCTCTCACTCTCCTTCCATCCATCCCTCCCTCTCTCTCCATCCATCCGTCTCTCTCTCCATCCATCCGTCTCTCTCTCCATCCATCCCTCTCTCTCTCCATCAATCCCTCTCTCTCCCAATCCATCCCTCTCTCCCAATCCATCCCTCTCTCTCTATCCATCCCACTCTCTCTCTCCATCCATCCCTCTCTCTCTCTCCATCCATCCCTCTCTCTCTCTCCATCCATCCCTCTCACTCTCCAATCCCTCCCTCTCTCTCTCTATCCATCCCTCTCTCTCTCTCTCTATCCATCTCTCTCTCTCTCTCTCTATCCATCCCTCTCTCTCACCATTCCATCCCTCTCTCTCTCTATGCATCCCTCTCTCCATCCATCCCTCCCTCTCTCTATCCATCCCTCCCTCTCTCTATCCATCCCTCCCTCTCTCTATCCATGCCTCTATCCATCCCTCCCTCTCTCTCTCTATCCGTCCCTCTCTCTCTCTTCCGTCCCCCTCTCTCTCTCTATCCGTCCCTCTCTCTCCCAATCCATCTCTCTCTCTCCATCCACCCCTCTCTCTCCATCCATCCCTCTCTATCCACCCCTCTTTCTCTCTCTCCATCCCTCTCTCTCTCTATCCATCCCTCTCTCTCTCTCCATCCCTCTCTCTCTCTCGTTTCAAACAAGTGACATGATAGAAATATTTAAAATAATGAAAAGACTACAATATACAGTATTGCAGAAGTAAATGTAAATATAAGATATCACCATTGTACTGCAGATGAAAGACAGTACTCTTTACATTTATCCCAGGTATATAGAAGACATCCATGTTTTGTTTAAGAATTTGATATT
>CAXHJY010000616.1:15000-17500 GCA_964016885.1 Eledone cirrhosa | reverse complement strand
CGAAACGAAATTTAATTTCGTTTCGTTATTTGTTTTTATATAGTATATTTATATATATATAGTATATTTATATATGTATATAGTATATTTATATATATATAGTATATTTATATATATATATAGTATATTTATATATATATATAGTATATTTATATATGTATATAGTATATTTATATATGTATATAATATATTTATATATATATGTATATAATATATTTATATATATATATAGTATATTTATATATGTATATAGTATATTTATATATATATATATATATATAGTATATTTATATATATATAGTATATATATATAGTATATATATGAGATTCTACAGGACTAGAACTGTTTCATTCTTTAGAAATCATCAGTAATCTGGGTATCAAAAAATAAATATGGTATTTATAGGTCTCTTCAGGTGGTAGGAGAAGGTAGGGAGTGGGATGGGTAGAGGTCATTGGTTGATAGAAAAGGGAATTCATTAAAAGCTAATTCTTTACAGCTATAAAATATTTAGAGTAACAAAGGCAGAAAGAATTCTATAAACAAGTTCAGAATGAGGTGCCACTCCTTATTTTTAAGTTTTTCTTAAGCTAACAATGCCTAGACTTCAGGTGTCTATAAGATCGTTGGGGGGTCAGTCATGGTTGATGGATTTAAAGAATATATATATAGTATATAAAGAAAATATATATAGTATATAAATATACTATATATATATATATAGTATATATATATAGTATATTTATATATATATAGTATATTTATATATATATATATAGTATATATATATATATATATAGTATATATATATATATATATATATATAGTATATTTATATATATATATAGTATAGAGAAAATTAGTGAGAGAGAGACAGATAACCTTTAATACTGAGAAACACTGTCTCACAGAGAGAAATTTACAAAAAACTGTTGTAAGATAATACATAATTTAAAAAAAAAAAAGAAATTAAAAGTTAATGAGATTTATGAATGGTGATGCTTATGATTAAAGAAAAGGAATTAAGAATACTATTTATTTAAGGTTTATATATTGAAGGGTTTAATAAGATGTGCGAAAAGGAATTTATTAAAATGTATTATGAAAATAAAATATATTAAGAAGATACGGTGAATGAAGATAAGATTAAATGAATTATGAACTTAGAGGAATTAATTAGGGTCCAAGTTTGTTTCTATATATTGTAATAGAAAAAAGTAAATAATAGATTTAATACAAGCACGGAAGGAGAGAAGAAAGAAGAGATTCAAGGAAGAAAAAAATATAACTGTTTCTACTTTTGGCACTAGGCCAGCAATTAACAGTACATTACTGGTACTTTATTTTATCTACCCGTAAGGATGAAAGGCAAAGTTAACCTCGGCTGAATTTGAACTTAGACCATAAAGGGCCGTAACTCTTTGCTGCAGAGCATGGCGTCAGACCCTCTACCGATACTGCCAATCCACCACCAAGGAAAAAAAAATATAACGTCAAAAAAATATGTTTACAAAATTTCTCTAATGGTAATATTAGTATATATTAAAAATAAAAATTTGTATGGCCGAGAATATAAGGAAAATGCTATAGTGAGTTATAACATGAATTAAGAAGTAATTGAGAAGTAAAAGTTGTAGATTGAAGATTAGAAATTATAAAAGAAGAAAATTAGGGGACCGCTAACGACATAGTATGAGTAATATTATATAATATATTGAAATAAGGTAGAAAGATGGGTATATTTGTAAAAAATATAAAAGCGTTTGAGAAAAAGAAGGTTTTAAACTAATTAGGTAGTAAGATATTAGCTGTATACTTTATGGAAAGTTCTATGGGATTTATGCAAGCAGTGCGAAAATGAATCCGTACGACTATTTATTATAGAATTAAAATTAGAGATAATGGTAAATTAGGGGACCGCTAACGACATAGTATGAGTAATATTGTATAATATACTGAAATAAGGTAGAAAGATGGGTATATTTGTAAAATATATAAAAGCGTTTGAGAAAAGATTTTAAAACTAATTAGGTAGTAAGATATTAGCTGTATACTTTATGAAAAGTTCTATGGGATTTATGCAAGCAGAGCGAAAATAAATTCGTACGTCTATTTATTATAGAATTAAAATTAGAGATAATGTTAAATTTCTCCGCTAGGCAGAGATTACATGTTCTGGATAGGGAAGAATTAAGGTAAGGAGAGGCGTTGGAAACCTTCCTCCAAGAAATGTTGTATCCTCCAAGAAATGTTGTAGTTAATATGGTTGTTGTTGTCCATTGGTCATTGGTACGGGGTGTAGGGGACCTACAGGGGGGGGGGCGTTGTGGCAGGCCTTAACCGGGGTTTATCCATATAGCTTGAGGAAAGTTCCCGTCCTTAAGTGTCTGCAGGTAGCGAATAAGTCGGCCCTTCTGTTTAATAGCTTGGTTTCGCCATGAAGTATCTCGAGTGTCTCACTAAGACAGAGGTTGCAAATACCAGACCCGTCTCTGTCTG